>OY986436.1:128071298-128073798 GCA_963920525.1 Dichetophora obliterata
TATAATATAATATAATATAATATAATATAATATAATAAAATATAATATAATAATATAATATAATATAATATAATATAATATAATATAATATAATATAATATAATATAATATAATATAATATAATATAATTATAATATAATATAATATAATATAATATAATATAATATAATATAATATAATATATATAATATAATATAATATAATATAATATAATATAATATAATATAATATAATATAATATAAATAATATAATATAATATAATATAATATAATATATTAATATAATATAATATAATATAATATAATATAATATAATATAATATAATATAATATAATATAATATAATATAATATAATATAATATAATATAATATAATATAATATAATATAATATAATATAATATAATATATATAATATAATATAATATAATATAATATAATATAATATAATATAATATAATATAATATAATATAATATAATATAATATAATATAATATAATATAATATATAATATAATATAATATAATATAATAATATAATATATATAATATAATATAATATAATATAATATAATATAATATAATATAATATAATATAATATAATATAATATAATTATAATATAATATAATATAATATAATATAATATAATATAATATAATATAATTAATATAATATAATATAATATAATATAATATAATATAATATAATATAATATAATATAATATAATATAATATAATATAATATAATAATATAATATAATATAATATAATATAATATAATATAATATAATATAATATAATATAATATAATATAATATAATATAATATAATATAATATAATATAATATAATATAATATAATATAATATAATATAATATAATATAATATAATAATATAATATAATATAATATAATATAATATAATATAATATAATATAATATAATATAATATAAATATAATATAATATAATATAATATAATATAATATAATATAATATAATATAATATAATATAATATAATATAATATAATATAATATAATATAATATAATATAATATAATATAATATAATATAATATAATATAATATAATATAATATAATATAATATAATATAATATAATATAATATAATATAATATAATATAATATAATATAATATAATATAATATATATAATATAATATAATATAATATAATATAATATAATATAATATAATATAATATAATATAATATAATATAATATAATATAATATAATATAATATAATATAATATAATATATATAATATAATATAATATATATAATATAATATAATATAATATAATATAATATAATATAATATAATATAATATAATATAATATAATATAATATAATATAATATAATATAATATAATATAATATAATATAATATAATATAATATAATATAATATAATATAATATAATATAATATAATATAATATAATATAATATAATATAATATAATATAATATAATATAATATAATATAATATAATATAATATAATATAATATAATATATAATAATATAATATAATATAATATAATATAATATAATATATATAATATAATATAATATAATATAATATAATATAATATAATATAATATAATATAATATAATATAATATAATATAATATAATATAATATAATATAATATAATATAATATAATATAATATATATAATATATATAATATAATATAATATAATATAATATAATATAATATAATATAATATAATATAATATAATATAATATAATATAATATAATATAATATAATATAATATAATATAATATAATATAATATATATAATATAATATAATATAATATAATATAATATAATATAATATAATATATATAATATAATATATATATATAATATAATATAATATAATAATATAATATAATATAATATAATATAATATAATATAATATAATATAATATAATATAATATAATATAATATATATAATATAATATAATATAATATAATATAATATAATATAATATAATATAATATAATATAATATAATATAATATAATATAATATAATATAATATAATATAATATAATATAATATAATATAATATAATATAATATAATATAATATAATATAATATAATATAATATAATATAATATAATATAATATAATATAATATAATATAATATAATATAATATAATATAATATAATATAATATAATATAATATAATATAATATAATATAATATAATATAATATAATATAATATATATAATATAATATAATATAATATAATATAATATAATATAATATAATATATATAATATAATATAATATAATATAATATAATATAATATATATATATAATATAATATAATATAATATAATATAATATAATATAATATAATATAATATAATATAATATAATATAATATAATATAATATAATATAATATAATATAATATAATATAATATAATATAATATAATATAATATAATATAATA
>OY986436.1:128078798-128086298 GCA_963920525.1 Dichetophora obliterata
AATATAATATAATATAATATAATATAATATAATATAATATAATATAATATAATATAATATAATATAATATAATATAATATAATATAATATAATATAATATAATATAATATAATATAATATAATATAATATAATATAATATAATATAATATAATATAATATAATATAATATAATATAATATAATATAATATAATATAATATAATATAATATAATATAATATAATATAATATAATATAATATAATATAATATAATATAATATAATATAATATAATATAATATAATATAATATAATATAATATAATATAATATAATATAATATAATATAATATAATATAATATAAATAATATAATATAATATAATATAATATAATATAATATAATATAATATAATATAATATAATATAATATAATATAATATAATATAATATAATATAATATAATATAATATAATATAATATAATATAATATAATATAATATAATATAATATAATATAATATAATATAATATAATATAATATAATATAATATAATATAATATAATATAATATAATATAATATAATATAATATAATATAATATAATATAATATAATATAATATAATATAATATAATATAATATAATATAATATAATATAATATAATATAATATAATATAATATAATATAATATAATATAATATAATATAATATAATATAATATAATATAATATATATAATATAATATAAATATAATATAATATAATATAATATAATATAATATAATATAATATAATATAATATAATATAATATAATATAATATAATATAATATAATATAATATAATATAATATAATATAATATAATATAATATAATATAATATAATATAATATAATATAATATAATATAATATAATATAATATAATATAATATAATATAATATAATATAATATAATAATATAATATAATATAATATAATATAATATAATATAATATAATATAATATAATATAATATAATATAATATAATATAATATAATATAATATAATATAATATAATATAATATAATATAATATAATATAATATAATATAATATAATATAATATAATATAATATAATATAATATAATATAATATAATATAATATAATATAATATATAATATAATATAATATAATATAATATAATATAATATAATATAATATAATATAATATAATATAATATAATATAATATAATATAATATAATATAATATAATATAATATAATATAATATATATAATATAATATAATATAATATAATATAATATAATATAATATAATATAATATAATATAATATAATATAATATAATATAATATAATATAATATAATATAATAATATAATATAATATAATATAATATAATATAATATAATATAATATAATATAATATAATATAATATAATATAATATAATATAATATAATATAATATAATATAATATAATATAATATAATATAATATAATATAATATAATATAATATAATATAATATAATATAATATAATATAATATAATATAATATAATATAATATAATATAATATAATATAATATAATATATATAATATAATATAATATAATATAATATAATATAATATAATATAATATAATATAATATAATATAATATAATATAATATAATATAATATAATATAATATAATATAATATAATATAATATAATATAATATAATATAATATAATATAATATAATATAATATAATATAATATAATATAATATAATATAATATAATATAATATAATATAATATAATATAATATAATATAATATAATATAATATAATATAATATAATATAATATAATATAATATAATATAATATATATAATAATATAATATAATATAATATAATATAATATAATATAATATAATATAATATAATATAATATAATATAATATAATATAATATAATATAATATAATATAATATAATATAATATAATATAATATAATATAATATAATATAATATAATATAATATAATATAATATAATATAATATAATATAATATAATATAATATAATATAATATAATATAATATAATATAATATAATATAATATAATATAATATAATATAATAATATAATATAATATAATATAATATAATATAATATAATATAATATAATATAATATAATATAATATAATATAATATAATATAATATAATATAATATAATATAATATAATATAATATAATATAATATAATATAATATAATATAATATAATATAATATAATATAATATAATATAATATAATATAATATAATATAATATAATATAATATAATATAATATAATATAATATAATATAATATAATATAATATAATATAATATAATATAATATAATATAATATAATATAATATAATATAATATAATATAATATAATTAATATAATATAATATAATATAATATAATATAATATAATATAATATAATATAATATAATATAATATAATATAATATAATATAATATAATATAATATAATATAATATAATATAATATAATATAATATAATATAATATAATATAATATAATATAATATAATATAATATAATATAATATAATATAATATAATATAATATAATATAATATAATATAATATAATATAATATAATATAATATAATAATATAATATAATATAATATAATATAATATAATATAATATAATATAATATAATATATATAATATAATATAATATAATATAATATAATATAATATAATATAATATAATATAATATAATATAATATAATATAATATAATATAATATAATTTTATTTATTTATTTATTATTATTATTACGGCTTTCATGAGCCTAATTCATAACAATTTAAGGAATTTTTCATTAAAAAACAATAACAAATTTCAAACTTATAACTAAGTGAATATATAAAAATATTTAAATAAGTTAAAATATTCAGAAATGTATCACAGAAAAACAACATCTATCTTATATTTAACATTTAGTTTATTGAACCATGTAATTTATTGAAACATGTATCACAAAACAAACATCTATCTTATTTGAAACGCAGAACAAACATCTATCTTATTTGTAACGATTTGGTGTACTCATACAGTTTAGTTTTAAACACATTGATATCACAGCTTTTTATGTTTTCAGGTAATTCATTGAAGCATTTCAACCCTTTATAAAAAAGACTATTTTTTTCAGACTCTGTTCTATAGAGAGGTAATTTAAAATGATTTCTGTTTCTAGTATTAATTCCGTGTACCTCGTAGTTAAATTTAATATTAGTTTTTAAATAATCCGGCAAAAAACTATTAGTTATCTTGTAAATAAACATCATTGCTTGAAAAAATATCTGTTGTTTAATGCTTAGCCAATTTAAACTTTGCAGCATTTCATTTATTGAGGTGTCGTAAGGCTTGTTTAATATAAATCGCATTGCTTTATTTTGCATTTTCTGAAGCTTAGCAATTTGAAAGTCTTTCATAATATAAAATATTGTTGGACAATATAGAAAGTGAGGTTCAACTATAGATCTATACACTGTTGCCTTGTAGATTTTACTTAAATTTTTACATGTTCTTTTTATAAACCATAATTTTTTTGCAATTTTGTTGATTGTGTAATCAATGTGGTCATTAAATTTCAATTTATCATCAATTTGTATACCTAAATATTTTATTTTGTTGACTCTTTCAATAGTTTTATTATTGATTGCCAAGCTTCCAAAATTTTCGATTTTCTTTCTTGATATAATCATATATTTGGTTTTATCAGTATTAATTTTGAGTTTATTTGCACAAAGCCACAAATAAACGGCATCTAAATCAGATTGAAGTTTTTCCATTATGTCATGTTCATTATTACCACTTATAGAAATTAATGCATCATCAGCAAAAAGCTTTATCGAACTAAACTTTAAGGTTGATTTAATATCGTTAATATAAATATTAAATAGAATAGGAGCCAGAACTGTTCCTTGTGGCAAGCCTATGTTTACCTCTAATATTTCTGACCTTTGCTGTCCAATAATTGTACATTGCATACGATTCATTAAAAAACTGTTAAACCAGGCTAACTCGACGTCCCGAATACCCATGGCTGTTAACTTATCTAATAGAATTTGTCTATCAATCGTTTCAAATGCTCTTTTTAGATCGATGAACACTGCTATTATCGAATTTTTATTGTTCAAACATTCTTTCCATTCAGCTAAAACCATGTTAAGTGCAGTTTCGCAAGAGTGTTTTTGTCTAAATCCTGACTGTTCAGGTATAAGAATCTTATTTGTATATAAATATTTTACTAGCTGAATTTTTACAACAGTTTCTAAAATTTTTTCATCGCAGGGCAACGTATTTATTGGTCGAAACTCTTCTGCTTTTAAAGTGTTTTTTACCTTCTCGATTGGCACGATAGTTGAAATTTTCCATATTTTTGGAAATATGCCACTACTAAAGCTTTCATTTATTATTTGCGCATAAAAGAAACCCATATACGGCATAATATCTTTTATAACCCCTTCCGATAGTAATTTTTTCCCGCCTATCTTAGATTTGAACTTACGAACTAAAACTTCGATATCATTCGATCTAACTCTGCTAAACTTAAACATCATGTTTGAAGGATTTGCTGAAATAAATTGTCTGCTAACAAACTCTATGTTGTTGCTTATATCTGATATACTATCCACAAAGTATTTATTTAAATTGTTCGCGATATCTACTTCGCTTTCGAACATTTGATCGTTAATCACCACCCTTTTAATAGAGGAACATTCTTTCACCATACATATCGACTGTTTCAAATACTTCCACATTAATCTACTATCGTGACTGTTTCTGTCTATTTTATATTGCATATATTTTGCTTTTTTAATTTTTACTAATTTTTTATATGATTTTTTAACATTTCTGTACTCTTCCCAGTCTCCTGATATTTGTGCCACTTTAAATCGTTCAAATTTTTCTTTATTCAACCTAGTTAAGTCACTATCGAACCATTTGTTCATTATCTTTAATTTAATTTCTTTTTCAAATGTCAACCTTCGCATAATATTTAAAACATTTTGGTTAATCAACGACACTTTGCTCTCCAGGTCCATTAAATCAAAATTGCTAAAGTCGCACATACGCAGTTGATCGAAAAGCATGTCGACATGATAAAACTCCCAAGATATTATTTTTAAGCTACTTCTCATTTCGAACTTCCTATTAAGTTTAATTATAAATTGAATCGTTTCATGATCAGATATTTGATGCTGCTCTAATTTTTCACATATAATATCATTGCTATTCGAAAAAAGTAAATCAATTTTAGTTGCCGATATATCCGTTACACGAGTATTAAAATTAACTTTTTGTTGCATAGAGTGTGATCGAAACAATTCAATTAATTGTGTGCTATAAGTAGATGGATTATTTAAATTAACATTAAAATCACCTATAAGGACAGTATTTTCAGACGATTCACAAGTATTTCCTAATACATTACATAAATAATTAATAAAATTTGCATCGCTTGTGCTTGGAGAGTGATAGACAACTCCAATTTTCCAATTTGGGTAAATATGCTTCAACTTGACAAAAATACACCAAAGATTTTTATCTATTGATTTATTATATTCGATTCTAAATTCAATCGAACTATGCACATAAATTAAGACACCACCAGTGTGCCTGCTGTGAGAGTCACAACGTACTAATGTATAGGTCTGAATAAAAAGCTCTGGATCTGATATTTCAACTGTGGTACATGTTTCAGCACATAGGATTATAGCTGGATTTTTAATTTCAATAAGTTTTTCCAGTTCGTTTTTATTAGACAGAATACTATTTATATTAAGATACAAACATTTTAAGTCTGTCTTTATTGATTGCTAATACCGAGCTTTAGTTTTATTTTCGAGACATTTTTTGTATGCTGGACATTCTCTGCTAAATGCAAGGTGGTTTACGTCAACATCTAATAATTTTTTTTGAACTAATTCACAACAATTTACACATTTAAAAACATTTGATCTACATTCTTTTACATCGTGATTCCCTGCACATTTACTACACGCTCTTCTATTAATACATTCAATAGCTTTGTGGTTATATCCTAAACATTTAAAACATCTAAGTACTCGTACATACTCAACAACAATGCACGAATCCCATTCTACATTTATTCTATTGCGTTTTAATATTTTTTCAAATGTTTCCCTATCAGTTTCAATAATAGCATTAAAAGATTCTTCTCTTTTGCTAAAATTTTCAAATATCTTTACAACTTTTAGTTCCTTGCCTTCACAAATATCATTTTGCTTACATATACATTCAATTAAACGCTCACTGCTTAGCCTATCTGATAAGCCAATAATTTTCAATAGTTTCTTTAACTCCCTCTTGTCTCTCGTTTTCTCCAATTCGTAGTCATTTCCAATTTGTTCCGTGACTTTTTTCTGAACCTGCTCACATGCTTCTTTGTTCTTGCATTCCACAATTAATCCGCCGCTGATAATCTCTTTCACTGAACTGACAAGATTCTCCGTTGGTTCTATTATAGTTTTTAGCGCTTCTTTTGTTTGTTTGTTTTTCTTAGCTTTGTCTTTAGGTTTTATAACAATTCTGTTCTCACTTTGTTTAGCTACTTGCGCATATGACATTTGCTTATTTTCTTTATTGTCTTTGTTACCCGAACATACTTCGCTTAGCTTTTCATTATTTTTTTCTAATGTTTTTGTGAAATCGTTTATTATGTCAGTTTTCATTTGATTAACTTTAATTTCAATGTTGTGCTCCAATAATATGTTAAATTCTGTGGCTAAATTGGTTTTTAACTGATTAAATTTAGGAAACATTATATCTTCGAATAGGTTTCTCATAGCTGCATAATCGGTTTTGTTTTGTTCGCATTTTTCTAATAAATGTTTAATTTCAATAAATTTCATATTAGTATCAGATAATGTGCACTGATTACAGAACCATTTAATGTTTACATTTTCACTCATCATTTTAATCTCTGGTCTTTTAATATTACTGCATTTTAACAAAAAACACATCCACAACCACCAGAACATGAAATTGAATCATCCATTTGTATCAACTTCACTGTGCACTCTTTACATTCAGACGACGGCATTTTGGAGCCACCGACACCGCCTTAGTAAAAAATTGTTTAAATTCACTGTCTTTTACAGATCTTTCACTAAAAATTATATGTAAATTGTTAATCGAGCTATCCAAAGCCGATATAATTAGTTTTTAAGTTTAAAAAAACGAATATATTCACAAAAAAGTGGAAAATTCACAGAGCCGACTCGCAATTTACGTGTTTCTTTTTTTCCTTTTGTTTCTCATCCTATAATATCCTATAATATCCTATAATATCATATATATATAATATAATATAATATAATATAATATAATATAATATAATATAATATAATATAATATAATATAATATAATAATAATATAATATAATATAATATAATATAATATAATATAATATAATATAAT
>OY986436.1:128096298-128213798 GCA_963920525.1 Dichetophora obliterata
TTTAATAGCGAAACTGGCCAAAATGGGTTTTCATTCTGTTTTCTTGATTTGGATCCAGTCTCATCTGGAAAATAGAGTATGTTTTGTTGAATAAAATGGAGTTAAATCGTATCAATTTATTGCCTCTTCTGAAGTACCGCAGAGTAGCATTCTTGGCTCTTTGCTCTTTACTTAATTTATGAATGATGTCAGTATTTGTTTTCATTCAGCAAAATTTTTAATTTATGCTGACAATTTAAAGCCTGAATAGCTTTCTCTTTTTTGAATGATGTTGTTCTGTTACTGAATTTCTTTGGATCAGACAATAATCTCAGCTTAATACTGTCTAAATAATTTTGACATAAGGTAGCTGAGCAATATTCAAAATCCAGAAACAAACGCTTGTATATTTCTAAGTCATTCAAGTCTCAGATACAGACATATTTTTTCCATGCCCTATTCCTGCTGTTTCGAAGAATCTTTAACTCCTTTGTGTGCCAGGGGTAAGTATAATTTTTCTTAAATTTGAGGCTATACGGCACGGACAGAGTAAACATAGCAAAGATTTCTATATAAAAAATTAATTGAATCATCAAGAGTGTTATTTTACATATTCTAAAATTACATGAAGTTGACTTTGAAGTAAATGATTCAACTTCAAAAAGTCAGCTTTTTTAAAATTGAGTTCATAAACTTTATCTACTGAGCTAGACTTTACTTTATTATCTCTGTCTGTTTTGTACCATATGCTCAATGGTGGATGGTATTCATCAACAGAAGTCAAAGTATGAGGGGCCCTCTCAACAATCAGATTGTTACTGTCTGTAGCTAAGACCAGGTCAAGAATCCTTTTACGACTATTATAAATACAACTCACTTGTTGTAAGTCCGAACATATATTATCAACAAAATAATACATCACCTGCATAAAAACAATATACATGGCGTCCATAAGATTTTCTCTTAGAGCTTTTAGAAGTACTCCTTTAGCCAACATGCTTGCCGAAAGTGGATTAGAAACTATTGAAAATCGTTTAATACAACTAAGATGCAAACTTATTTACAAAACCATAAGCAGTAACACAAACTTGCTATCTAAAGTTATAAATCTTGTAAAAAAACGAAAAACGAAATTAAAAAAACCTTCAGGAATTACTCTCATTATTGACTCAGCAAGGGCTTTTTAATTAAATATCAACAGCACATCAGAGCTGCAGAAAATCTCCAACATGGAACTTAAGCTCAAATTCATTTCTTCCTAACCTTGTTAGTTTGTATAAGGACAAAACTGCATCAGAGGTATATATTCAAAAATTCTTGGAAGCAATTCATCTCTATATAAGTCAGAGCTGGCATCTCCTTTTTACTGATGGCTCTGAAACAACGGATAATGTATCTTTTGCTGTTACTGACAATAATGGTTGCACTATTGCCCATGGTTTAATGCCTGAAACGACAACTATCTTCGAAGCTGAAGCAAAGGGCATAATATCAGCATTAGAATTTTGCAGTAATCTTTGAAGCTGCTAAAAATATTGCAATAACAAAACACTTATTATCATCTAACAACTGCTGATTTCCATGAAGGATAAAGCCAAGATCATGTGGATACCCGAACATGCTGGGATCCAGGGAAATAAACACATCCTGGAAAATAAACACAGATTTAGCCGCTAAGAGAGCTCCACTACATCCTCTTCATTCTTTTATTCCAGCATCAAGAAGCTACGTCACCAGATGCTCCCTCATCAAGCTAAATGAAATAAGAACTTTGGATTGGCAAAACTACAGACACGCCTACAAAAGAGTATATCCTAATATGATTCCTCTATGCCTCCCGACATCAACGAGCACCTTACAAAATAAATGTTTCACTAGGCTGCGACTTGGACATTCTCAACTAACCCATATGTATCTTCTCAAGAAAGAACAACATCCCATTTGCCAGTTCTGCACTATATCATCCTTAACAGTCCCACATATCCTACACGATTGCCCATCCCTAGCCTCTGCACATAAAACATACTTTCAAAACTCCTGTCTTTATTCTTTTTTATCTAATCCTTCTGACTAGAATGTATGTAACGTTTTTACATTTTTAAGTAAGCTTAATTTATATAAAAGTATCTAAAACTATAATAAAAATGTAATATTTTAATGTCTATATATTAAGGAGTCTAATCCCGGAAGCTTTTCTCGATCCCGGGATTATCGGGATTGAAAATCTGAATCCTGGGATAACGGGATTAGTTGAAAATTTTAAGAAGTAAATAATTCAATTTAATACAATTTTTGGTTATTTAATACTTGAAACTAAAAAATGTAAATTAATTCATTTATAAAGTAACAAAAACAAAACAAAACACATTAAGCGTTGTTTTCAGTGCAGTTAAAACGCCAAGCGTTTTTATATTTTTTCTTATTTTACATGAAATCTCTAAAAACCAAAAGTGTGGTAATTTTAAGTAGCCCAATGATATGTTTAACGAACGTGGTTTTTAAAGTTCCATAAACAACTGATCGGTTGCCAGTTATTTTCTAATTGCAAAAATGGAAGAAGCTCAAAATGCAAGTTAAACTTTTTTATGCTATATATTAACAAAATGGAAGAAGCTCAAAATGCGAGTTAAACTTTTTTATGCTATATTATATATTAACAAAATATATAAAATTGGATAGTTAATTTATTTGCATAGTAACAAAAAGCTGTAGTGGGAGGTTCGCAACCACAAATTCTATTTTAAATGGTGCTCATATTTGTGACTTTGCACTATGGAAAAAAAAAACACAATACAACTATACCACACAATTGTGAATACCCTTGTTGTTAATAAACACAAAAAACTTTAATAATATTAATGACTAGCAAATTGTATTAATTTAACCCTTTCAGTGGATTTGCCCAATATATTGGACACGTCAGAATGTAATTTTTATATGTATCTATTCTGCAAAGTTTTTTTTAAATCAATTCGTTTGGTTCTATGAAAAAAAGATAACATAATAAAAATAAATTTAGAGAGAAATTTGAGATAAAAGTCAGTTGAGTTTTCGATTTTGTGCCAAAGAAAAGCAAAAAAAAAATTTTTAGCCCTATTTTATAAGAAAAAAATCAACCGGACAAAAATCAAACGTATGTTTTTTATCTTTTCATGGCTTTAGTGATAAGAATATGAATAGAAGAAAACAAAGATCTAAAGGGTTGAAAAACCTTTAAGGGATTAAAAAAAAGACTTTGTCCCGAACAGGAGCAAAACTATTTTTTCTTTGTACATGCTTGTAAAACGTAAGTAGCGCAGGTTAAAATCAAAGGTATGTTTTTTAATTTTTTAAGCACCAAAATGATAGGAATATTACCCCAAAAAAATTATTTTGTTCTTAGCCTAGCCTAGCCATTGGAAGGGTTAAAGAACAAAAAATATAAACAAATAAAAATAAATTTTACACTTTTTTTTGTTTACTGTCTTCATGGTTTTTTTTGTGTTCAAGGCAAATTAAGGTTGGAAAAGAATTTTCAAAATTAAATTTTTTGTTTTAATTATTTTTTAAAGTAAAACATTAAGCTGATCAACGCGTCTTATTTTTCATTAGAGAGCTTTGTTCGGATATTATTACAAATATAACGCGCTGATGAGAAGCACCGTTCTGATTTTATTCTAGTTGGAGAAATAGTTAGTTGTACGATAATCAGAACAATTTATAAGTTTCGATCACGATTGCCTTCACCATAAAAAAATATTTCCTGAGTCAGAATATCTGACAATTTTGAAATACATAGCTGAATTCCTGATGTTGCAAATTCTTCTAAAACTTTGTAAAGTCTTTGCTCCAGTGATTCACACTCATCGTCTTAACAATCTTTTTCAGCCTCAATAAAAGCTTTTTCTAATTCTATATTCATATTAACTTAAAATGAAATTTGTGTATTTACATGAATATTTGTAATAGAAATTTTTTATTTAAAAATCCCGGGATCCAGTAAAGACAATCCCGGGATTTAAAAGGGCTTAAATCGTCCGGGATCCCGGGATTGACTTCCCTACTATATATATATTCATGCTATGCTGATAGCCCAAGCTGCTAGTGCAAATTTTTGTTATAATTTTAATTATAATAAATAACTAATACTACTACTACTACTACTACTCAATATAAGGCGAACCAAAAATATATTAACTTTAGTTCGTAAAAGATCTTTTCAATGAAAGCTTGTACGACAAATAGTAAGGAAAGTTTACTTTAACACTTTTAAAAATAAACACATTTTCACGCTTTTTTAAAATCAGTGAATAACTATAAAAAACAAAGACACTATATTAGACATAAAAATAAAAATGGTATCCTTTTACTGTAACGAGTGCAGATTAAGTTTCACCAAAAAGAGTAATCTAAACAGGCATATACGAGTGAAACATCAAAAACAATAATCGCAACATTTTTTATGCGATATATACAAAAAGTTTTTTTCGCGGGAAGATAATTCAAACCAACATAAAGCAAAAACTACATGCAGTATCTTCTTCCTCGACTGCAGCATCAACATCAACAGCAGCATCAACATCAGCAGCAGCAGCAAACACAAATAGAATTCAAAGTATCCAGGCGATTTTACCAAATTCAGTCCCCAATCTCTATTGCAATACTTGCAAGAAAGAGATATTGACGAAAAATCGGCCATATCACATCAGGTCAAACGCTCACAAGAAAAATAGTGGTGCAACAGTTAACGAGAATTTAACTAGAATCTCATCTGTATTTAATGAAAGTACACTGCAAAAAGTAAATATTATTATTACGTAAAAAAACTGTCTTAAAGTAAGCTGCAATAGCTTTAAGACAGCTTTCGCTGAAATTTCACTGGCCTTTATCTGCTGCAAACCAGTATCCAATGCTGTCTTATTTTAAGGCAGTTCAATTGTAAAAGGAGGAGTAGCTTCACTGAATTCCAGCCCTTATTATTAGTGAAAAAGCAGCCTATACGACAAATTAATGTGAGCCCTGCTAAAAATAAGAGCAAACCTGCATGATTTTCAACAGACACGCTTAAAAATTTTGAATTTCAACTTCCTACTGTCTGAAATTAAGGCTGCATAAACTGAACATAAAGACGACGATGAAATTAAGGCTATCGATGATTTTAATGCAGTGTTTACAATAAGACTTAGTTTTTACAGTGTATAGAGTCATTTATACACAAAAATAATAGCGAGAGTTTATTGATTCCTGAACAGTTTCTAGCAAACGTCATTTATATAGTTATAGAAACTCTTCAAGAAATAATGCAGAAGCACGTCAACATTAAATTTAATATGGAATTGTTCTGTGAATACGTTAAAATGTCTGAAAATGAGATGTCAATTGACAATAAATCACAACAAACCAAAGTGACAGCGGCTGGAATCTCATTAGTATCATTAATATCAACCAGTACAAGCCAATATAAGGATAAGGATCACAATATATCCTGTTACCAAAATTTGTTCATAAAAAAAGGCTTGTATCAATGTACAAAATTCTGATGAGTATTGCTGTAAATGGGCAGTAATATCAGCCTTGACTCCTGCTAATAAAAACGATGTTCCTAACAAATGTTCCAGCTATAACGTTTATAATATTACAGCCTCCATAATATATTTGGACAATGATGTATTGTTACGTGTCCCTTTGTATCGTACCTGGCCTGATTGGCACCGACTAGCTCACGGCAGCTACGGGCGCTGTTCCCAACCCGTCAGGCCAGGTCGAGGACGCAACAATAACTTCCGGCCCGAACCAGAAGTTTGAAATTAAATGCAAAAAAAAAAATAAACTCAAAAGAAATAAAATCCTAACTAACTAACCTAAAAAAGTAAGTCATAATTAGCGAATTAAAATACAAATAAAATAACTCAAAGCGAAACTAAATTAAATAAATTTATCAACCACAAGGAACCAAAAATTGACCCATATCCATTTCCAGCTCCGTGACTTTACCAACGCACACGTTGATAAAGTTGAGCTGGTAACCCTTACGCGTACCCTCCCAACCATGGTTATCTTGGACACGATTTCAAAAAACCCCACTAAAGAAATAGTTCCAAAAAACCTTTCCTTTATATAATTTTAATCACCATTACACTCCCCCTTCTTGGACTGCCCCTGTATTCATTTCCCCCCCATCACGAACGAAATTAGCAAACCATTGTTTTAAAATTTTACCACAGTTCACATTTTTATTATAAATTCTAATTCTATTTATTTCTATTTCATTTCAGAATGACGTCGTATTAATGCCAAATTCTGATATTTCACAAACATAAAATTTTAATCATTCTTGTTTTTCTTTCTCTTTTCAGATATACGGATATTACAATCTTTCACTCCGTTAAACTTTTAATATTTAAAAATTATTTATAACACAATCGTATTTTTGTAGCCTAAGATTGCTTAAAAAAAATGTATTTCAGTATCCGAAATTACCTATTATAAAAAATCCATACTTTTTTATTTAAGTTTATTTTATTTGCTCAAACAAAATTGATATTTTTTTCCTTATGACTATTCATAAAAAAAAATGTTTGTAATTAAATCTCGAAGATCATTTATCAGAAATTTTGTGGTTTAACATTTAAAATCGAAAAATTTTTATATTTTAAAATTTAAGAGCATTAAAAAAAATGTATATGATTCTTTATCTAAGATCAAAGATTTGTTAATTTAATATTAAATATTGACAAATTGTAGACTTTAAAGTCTAAAATTGTTCATCAAAACTTTTACAATCTAATCTTTAAGATTGTCTATCAACAATTTTGTAATGTAATGTTTAAGATTATAAATCTTGATATTTTAAAGTTTAAAATTGTTTACCAAAAATTTCCGTAATCTAATATCTAAGATTATTTACCGAAATTTTTTTTCACAACGAAACTTAGTGGTTAAAATACAAAGAAAAATTTAAATTTCAATATATAAATATAAAAAGTTATGAGTTCCCATTTTTTCTGAACAAACTTATAATAAATTTACAATATAATGTCTTCTAAGTAATACGATGTGTATATAAAAAAAGAAATTTTATGATAATAAAGAAATTATATAATCATTACAATAGGACCAAAATGGATGAAATAAATATTTGTTTTTAATAAACATTAATGGACGTGCTAATGCAAACATAAAAACTTCACTTCATAAATATGATGCCATTACTAGAGAAAATTGTAGAAAAGTGCGCATACGATCAATTTTATAAATTTGTGTGTGATAATAAAATTTTAATAGAAAATCAGTCAGGCTTTCGACATGATCGTTCATGTGAAACGTCATTAAATTGGCTGATAACAACTCTTAAAGAAGAGAGACATGATGGCAAAAAAATAATAACACTATTTTTGGACTTTCAAAGAGCTTTTGAAACAATTGACCGAGACATACTTCTCAGTAAATTATCAAAATATGGTATTAAGGGCTCTGAGCTGGAATGGTTCAGATCGTACTTAACAGACAGAACACAAGTGACAAATATAAATAATGTAACGTCGAGTGCAATTATAACATGCTTCGGTGTCCCACAAGGAACCATTCTAGGTCCCTTAATGTTCCTGGTATACATAAACGATATCTGTAAAGTATTAAAAAAGTGTAAAATATCCTTGTTTGCGGATGATGCCCTATTGTTTATAAGTGGTAAAAACTTGAGTGAACTCATTGCATGTATAAATGAAGATTTAAACAATCTTTGTGTATGGCTTCAACTTAACAAATTAAAAATAAATGTTAGTAAGACTAAATGTATGGTGGTCAATAGTAATGACATTGTTAATTTAATAGCGGATGGAAAACCCATAGAAAATGTGACTGAAATTAAATATTTGGGTGTTATACTCGACTGTAAACTGAACTTTCATAGTCATATGACATACGTGGCGAAAAAAATCTCAAAGAAAATAGGGTTCCTCAAGAGAATAAGAAAAAATATTAACATAATGTGTGCCATTAATATATATAACTCAATAATAAAACCTCATTTCGAGTTTTGTTCAACTATTTTGTTCATGGGCAATAATGAACAAATAAATAAATTTCAAATGCTACAAAATAAAGCTATGAGAACTATTCTCAAATGTAGTGTTTATACACCAGTTGCGTGGATGCTATCATGTCTAAAATGGCTAAATATTAAACAACGAATCATCTTTAATGTCCTGCTGTTTGTGTTTAAAATGAAATACAACATGGTGCCCAAATATCTAACGTCGAGCTTGATTTCCGTTGGTGACTCGCAGCCGTATACTTTGAGATCAAATTCTGATTTTAGACTGCAGCAATATAGAGACACCAGAACTCAAAATCAATTTAATTATCGTGGCCTTAAATTGTTTAATGAATTGCCTTCAGCAATAAAATCAGAAAATAACTTAAGAACATTCAAAAGAAAGCTTACAATTCATCTCAAAGAGAATATTATATAATTTTGTTATTTGTTTTCTAAATACTAGTAATTAATTAATTTAAATATTATGTAATTTATAAACTTATAACAGATTTTTAATAGTTATATTAACTAAATAAATAAATACATACATACATACATACATACATACATACTTTTGTTTCATATGATGCCTGGAGTATTCGGGACAAACGCGGGATTTTTTCCCGTTCAATTAAATTTTCTCTTTTTATTTTTCCTTTTTTTAAATTAAATTAAATTTTCTAATATTTTTCCTACCTAAAGGAGCTCGTTTAGGGTTGGTTAAAACATCATAAACAAAAACTTGGCCTTAACGAAAACAGCCAGTCTAACGCCTCAAATCGCGCTGGGAATTTCTCGAATATGCCGAATACAACTTTATCACGAAAACCAAACATATAACTATTACTTTATGTTATAATTATTTGTGAAACGCAATACATATTTTTTTTTTTTAAATAACATTTATACACTTAAATTTTCTTTTCTATAAATAAATTAAAGCTGCCAATTTGTTTCTGTTTTGTTCTAATTTTTTCTTTAGCATTTATAACATTTTTTTGTAAAATTTATCTTACGGACCTTTATTTTAAAAAATTCTCATTTTTCTCTTTGGCAGTTTATTTCTTTGATTTCTTTTCCGACCTCCAACTCCCGCTTTCTGTCCTGTAGCGCAGTTTTCTTTTGCTTCAGGCAGTTTCGTTTTAATAAACTCTCAGCTTCGAAAATTCTGACCGTGTATAAAAAAAATCTTATTAGCCCATTGACAACTGGAAATCTGAAAAAAACTTACCTGGTCCCTTGCAGCTAATTAATTCAAAAATTATGTAGACGCTTCTAGTCTATTAATATGGTTCCTGGCCTTGTTCCTGGTAGCTTCCTTTTCTCTAAATCCAGAATTCACTGGAATCTTTGACACTGGTGCTTCACCCACTACTGCCTGATTTAAGGACCAATATAAGTTTTTTAAATTTTCACTTCACTCATTATTTCTTTTTCATATTACCCACGATTAATAATTTTCACCGATTGCACACTTTTCTGGACGACTTTTAATAAGACTACTTACAAAAGAACGACTTGCAATAGGACGACTTCTAAATGAAAACTTTTATTTAATTTTTTCACAATTTCACTTTTCAGCTCTCTTCCTGCTGCTGCTGCTGCCTTGGCAATTTTTTCAATAAACTAACTAACATGTTCATATTTCAGCTAGCTATTGCCTGCCTATTTGCTTTGTTTTCCTGCGCCGCATAACTACCGATCCATTAGTCAATATGACATTTCCCATTGTGACTGACTACCTAGCTTATGCACTTTTGGGATAGAGCTTGAATTCTCGTTAGGGTCATTGGCCTCCCTTCTAGCCTATACCAATCGCGAAGGCCATATTTTGGCCGTTTTCCGCCTTTAAATTTTGGTCCCCTCACCAGGCGAACATAAACCTTCATGCAGTGGCACTGATCGAAGTGTCATCCTAGCTGCATTCTCTTTGCTCTAACTTCATCGCTCCACCCACTAAGACGTCGTTGTTCGAACATTTTTTTCGACATTCAGCCATAAGTGTAGTGTGGACACAGACCCCTTTTTTATTAGCTGTTCGACGAACCTTGCCTTTCGAACACTATTGTCGGCTAAAGGCGAATTTATACGATTCACTATCATCGTTCACTTTGGATGAATCATCTGATTTGTAAAATGTAAATTGAGTTTCATCTTTAAAATGCAGATGATTGTCATCTACATTGAACAGTGAAAGAAGTAGAAGGTCTCCTACTTTTGATGAAAGCAAACCGAACTGAAGTGTCATTCGTACTGAAACACAATTGAAAGGTGTTAACATAATTTCAAGCAGAAAGTTTATATTTTTTTATTTAATTGCTCTTATTTATTTAATTTTTTTAAACTTCAATAAAATTAATCAGCCAACGAATATATTTTGACATTCAACACCGAATCATCCATCAAATTTCAAATTTACACTTTGAATAATGTAAATTAAAAATTGATTCACTGTCATCGTTCAACGTTCGCTATCATCGTTTTTAGTGAAATGTGTAAATTCGCCTTAATGCAAAAATCATATTTTTTCGAATAACCATAGTGGTCAGAGCGAATAGACTATAGGTGTGCATGTCAACATAAATTTACTCGCTACTATCTCGCTCTCACTTGAAGGTTTCGACTCTAAATGACAAGTGCCAAACCGGCATAGTGCGCATAAAAAAAATTAGCTGCAAACATGGTCGCGATTGCAAACAAAAATAGATAATAAAAAAAATTATATACCAATTCGTGAGCTAAATTATTACCAACACAGTGTAAAAACATTGAGAATGCAGCTACAGATATGGAGTATCATATATTATCATATCATACTTGCTATTGCTTGAACTCAATCTTTCAGAGCCGGCTCGACGCCATTGGCGGGATAAAACATCTACAACTTTGCTTGTGGATATTTTTTTGTTTCCATACATTTTTTTCTTAACAGTGCTAATTTTGTTTTACTATTTTTATCAACCGAATTAACAAATTATTGACATTTAGTGTTCGTTGTTTATGTGTGGTTAGATGCCTAAATAACACTTGTTTTGTTTATTTCAGATTAGGCCTCTGAAGCTGAGGATATTGCGTTTATATTTTTACCATGGCCGCATTTGGGGTGCTCGTCTCAAGTGACCTGGTAAGTTTAAATTTTTTTCCATGCCAAACTTGACATGCCAAAAGACATTAAAATATTCGAGGAAAATAATCCTAGATTAAGCATTAATGTCTTCGGGTTCGATGATGACATCAAAGGTATTGTCGGACCCTACTATTTTACAAAGGAGGAGAAGAATACACACCTCAATTTGCTTTTGCTTCAGGAAGGAGACAAATCCCATTACATATGGATCAAGAATATTTCAAGGTAAAAAAAAATTATATTCATATTTCATTCATCTATTTATTTTTCTTATTGTATACGCCCATTCCAAGCAGTTTGCAAAACGGGTCCGTCTCATGGCTTTCGATTTATTTTATTATTGGGCTATAGGTTCCTATTAAAATTCTAAGAACATAAGTTCATTTATTTTTTTTTTTAATTTCTCAAAAAACGCGAAATTTTTTTCGATATTTTATTTTTTAAATTTGAAGAAGAATGTTGCCTTTCAGTCATAACAATTTTATAATGGAGCTTTTATATATTTTTTCGCAATTTCAATTTTTGTGCAAATACCTTATCATTTTGAGGCAATTTATCGCCTCTAAATTTCATTACGGTAAAGATATTTGCAAAATTTAATCTGCAAAGTGGTTTGTCTTATAAGGACCAACATTTTTTCATAAGTTTTGATGACCTTACACTTGACCGTGGTAGAGAAAACTGGTAAATACCGAAAAAAATGCTTTTAATTTTTTTCTTCTTACATTTGTAAAAAGGTGAACAAAATTTTGATTGCCATATTGAAGATTATTAAATTCTAGCTGATTTTGTTCCAAAAAGTTTTAAAATCGGTCTCAAAACAAAAAAGTGGCATTTCGTTTAAAAGCACCACCGATGTCATCACACGGCCCCTTACCATGCGATGTGGCAATGAAATGCCACTCAACGTCAAACTGTTCTTCTTCATTCCACTGGCAAAAATTTAGATCAGCAGTTCTTGCTCACAAGTAAACACTTTTGTAATCGCGTCAAAATTAAAAAATAATAATTTGTCACAAGTAAAAACTTTCATGAAAATCGGCTGTCAGTTAAAAAAAATGCACCCAAAACCTTATTGCAATTTGTTCGGAAAACGTAATCATCACGTGCGCGATCGATTGCGATTTTTAACCCAAGAGCATGTCGAAACTGTGGAATATTTAGGAATCAGTGATTTAGTGGCTGGTGAAATGAAAATTTGTTCAGCTTGCCGGCTACAACTTAGCAAAGAGAAGGCAATCAAAAAGCAGGCGGCAATTGCAACTGAAAACATTGAAGCAGAAACTGCATGTATAGCTGGTGAAGTGATTGACAGGGAACAGTTTGTTCGTGAGCTTAATAAGCTGCTCTCACGAATAGGAGTCCAGCAAATAGAATATCGAAAAATAAATACAGGGTCCGCCATATAACTTTTTTTTTTAAAATTCTATAAAGAAAAAACTACTGAATATTTTCTCAAATTTCTTTTTTTAATTTGAAAGTACAATCCTTACGGTTAATAATGGAAAATAATTTCATTCAAATGGCTGCCTCGACTGGCCATGCAGTAGCCCACACGATCGATCCAATTTTTAAGCACATTATCGATTGTGTGCAGCTGTATTTCACCAATGGCTTCACGAATATTGTCTTTTAAAGCGTCAATTGTCTCTGGCTTGTCGACGTAACACTTATCTTTGAGGGCACCCCACAAATAATAGTCCAACGGTGTTAAATCGCAGCTCCGAGGTGGCCAAACGACATCAGCTCTGTGGCTGATAATGCGATCTTCAAAAACAGGGCGCAAAACATCGAGTGTAGCTTCGGCTGTGTGGCACGTAGCGCCGTCCTGTTGAAATCAAATGTTGCCAATATCCTCCTCTTCAATTTTTGTGAACAACATGGCCCAATAACGATCGCCATTGACTGTAACGGCCACTCCTTGCTCATTTTCGAAGAAAAATGGCCCAATTATGCCTCTGGACCAAAATCCGCACCAAACAGTGACTCTTTTTGGATGCAGCGGCTTTTCAATGTATGCGTGCGGGTTTTGTGTGCCCCAAATGCGACAATTTTGCTTGTTTACATACCCGCCAAGATCAAAATGAGCTTCATCTGAAAAGATGATTTTTTTTTGGCAAAATCGGCATCTTCTGTAAGTCGATCGCAGGCCCACTTCTCAGCGTTGTTCAAGCGTATACACAACCATATTCGTTCAGCGGAAGGATAAAACTAATTATCTGTCAAATCAGACATGAGCTAAGTGTTACTATTAACGAAATAAGCACTAGTTGAAAAAAAAGTTATATGGCGGACCCTGTAGATCAATGTCGTACTGCCGGAATATCATGGATGATATAACGAAAAATATGGCCAGCAAAATTTTTGGCTTGACTCCATCTACTCTGCATGAACCAAATACGGAAAGATCTGATACCGATGAAATAGTGGAACAACTAACTGAAAAATTTGCCCAAACTTCTGATAAAGAGGAGAAATGGAAAATTCTGTCCGTTCTCCAACAGTCCTAAATAGCTAATAAAATACAAGTTCAATTCAATATCAGTTGGCGCTTTGCAAACAACGTAAAATTGCTTGTCGCTGCGGCCCAATGAAACGTTCAGCCTCAAATGTCATTAGTCCAGATTTGGTGGATATGGTGACGAAATTTAATTTGAGTGAAGACATCAGCCACACATGCCCAGGAAAGTGCGACTACGTTACCATTAACGAGAACACTGAAAAATCTACACTGCAGTGGCGTCTTTTACTAATCTCGATGAAGCATATGTATCTTTTAAGATTTCACATATCGGCACCAAAATAAGCTTCTCCGAATTTGCAGCATTGAAACCACCGCAATGCATTTTGACACTCCAAATGGGAGTAACACATTCTGTCTGTGTTTGTGTCTACCATCAAAATGTCAAATTAATTTTTGAACCAATGAAGAAACTATTCGGCTTAGATTCATATCGCAATCTCTTTGACTTACTGCTTTGTAATCACCCTACTGAAAAAAGCAAATTGGGAGAATGTGACCTCTGCTCGGGAGTTCTTGCTGTAGAAAATTTCATTGCAAACGTTTTGGAGGAAAACTCAATCGATAATGTTGAGTACAAGCAATGGGTTAATCAAAATGGTACGAATTTGTATCTTTATTTACAAACAAATTATTTTTAAAGTTTTTTCCTAAAAGACCTTTTTATTTATTATGTTGATTTTATATGATTTAAATGCAAATTCTAAATGTTTGATAGTTTAAATCATACTTGATTTTAAATACAAGTTCTAGTTGTTTGATGGTTTAAAATCGTTTATTGAGCTTAAGGTCAAAGTTAGAACAATTAATTGTTCTAACGAATCTTTCCAAAGAAACAACAACAACAACAAAGTTTTTTCAATATGAAAAGGAAAAAATTACAAGCTGATTTTATTGCAATTTCGGCCGTGCTAAAGGCTTCATCAGAAATCTTTGTGATACCCGTGCAAGCGCGCACTAACGCACTGCACCACAGAGGCGATATATTTTAAAGTGTCAATTTCCCAGTTTTTCTCAAATTTCATATATTCACATTTGTTGTTGTATTTTTGCTTTGCTTTAGTCTTTATGCTTATGTTATTATTTACGGAGTTCAAGCTAAATGGAGACCTTAAGCTCAATAAATGATTTTAAACTATCAAACAACTAGAATTTGTACTTAAAATCAAGTATGATAATAACTATCAAACATTTAGAATTTGTACTTAAATCATATAAAATCAAAATAAATTATTTTTTTAGCGGGATTAAGTTTGCCGATTCAATTATTTGATTGAATTTTAACATAAATTTTAATATCTATTTTTTCCATTAAGGTAAAACCAATTTGGAAAATATGAAGAAGTCAGCAGATGTTTTTATATAGGAATTCAGCAAACAAGTTGATTTGCTAGTACCACATGATTTCATAGCTAAAAAACAAGCGGATTATTTAAAAATGCAGAAGGAAGCATTGAAAACAGGAGAATTTGTTGTAATATGTGATTTTTCGGAAAATTACAGCTTTGTCATTCAGGTAAAACTAACGTTAACTCTACAATTCCTTAAAGACGATCTGCAGTAAAAAAATATTTTTTGTAAAACTTTTTTTTTATATTTTTAATAGAATACATCCGTTCTCCATTTATTTCAAGGATGACAGAAATGATGTTGGAAATCTTAGCGTTATCATAATAGCCGAAAGTTTGACCCACAATTTCAGTGCGGTGTTTCAAATTCAAAAAGAATTGCTACTGGTCTTACGAGCTCGATTTAACGACATCAAAAGAATTAGTTTTTTTCCTAAGGAGCTGCATCGCAGTATAAGAATAGAAAAAATTTCTCCCAGCTTTGCCAGTGGAAAGAAGAACATTTTGACGCTGAGTGGAATTTCTTTGCCACAACGCATGGTAACGGGCCGTGTGATGGCATCGGTGGAGCTTTTAAACGAAATGCCATGAGAGCCAGTCTTCAAAGACCATTTGAAAACCAATTAACAAACGCGAGAGAGCTTTACGAATGGGCTATAACAAAGGAGCCAACAATACTTTTATCGGTTTTGCTCAAAAGAGTCTTTTGAAAATGTTGAAGCTGAGTTGATGTCAAATTTTAAAAATGTGCAAGCTATGATCAGGACACAAAAGTTACACAGTTTTATGCCCATCAATAATAGGGAGATTAAAACTCGACGATATTCAGCTTCAGAGAATTTTTTAATATATCAGCTGATCAAACCATCATAACTTTTTGTTTTGAGACCGATTTTAAAACTTTTTGGAACAAAATCTGTTAGAATTTAATAATCTTCAGTTAAAATTTTGTTCACCTTTTTACAAATATAAGTAAAAAAAAAATTAAAAATATTTGTTTCGGTATTTGCCAGTTTTCTCTACCAAGGTCAAGTGTAAGGTCATCGAAACTTATGAAAAAATTTTGGTCCTTATAAGACAAACCATTTTGCAGAAATTTTGCAAATATCTTTACCGTTATGAAATTATAGGCGATAAATTGCCTCAAAATCATAAGGTATGTGCACAAAAATTGAAATTGCGAAAAAATATATAAAAGCTCCATCATAAAATTGTTTTTGACTTCGAATTGTGAACGATATACGAATAGACGTGTTTTTGATTTCTTCTCTGTGATAAATCACTTTAAAGCAATTTAAATTGTTAATTTTGCAATAAAGACCTTGCAATCATAAATTGTGTTCAACTCACAAAAATATAAAACAAAAATATAAAATACAATCGAATAAATCAACATTTAGAACAATTAAACAATATAATAAAGAACTGTGTTTGTTTATTTTTGAGTGTTTACATTCTGCTTAGAGAATGAATACCGCAAGTGCTGAAATGAGTGTTATCTACAATGTTATGAACACAAGATCAAAAAAGCCAATCGGCTCAGTTACGGGACTATCAGTTTCAACTCCAAAGCAGAATTCCACCACTGCTCTTAGCTTAAAGAGCGCGTTAGGCTGAACTCCCTCTCTTACAATGCCAGGTCTTACTTCAAAACTCAATAAACACACTGAGGCCATTTTGAGTCGCATGACTTCTGAAATAAACATGCTGAGAAACGAAGAAATGCAGCAGATATCCCAAATTGAGCAACGATTCACTCAATTTGAAAAAGCACTCAACAAGCTGCAGTCACGTATGGAGAAGATAGAAGACGAAGCAACTGGAAAACATCAAACCTTTGTCAGCGAAGTTGCCGCTCTTAGCGATGAATTAATGAAAGTAAACAGTAGATGTGACGACCTAGAAAAAAACAACATAGCAGCTGATGCTGTTCTTTTTGGAATTCCACTACTTAATGACGAGAATCTGACAATGAGTTTTCTTCGCCTCTGTAACACTATTGAGTGTAAGCCCCCTGCTCTTAAATCCATTTTTCGTCTCCGTCTTCGCAATAACTCTACTGATACGCCAATAATTTTAAGATTCAAAACACCTCAGGATAGGAATCTTATTCTAAAATCAATCGGAATCTTTCGTAAAAACCAACACAGGCAACTCTGTCTCCGCGATGCTGGATTGGATTCAGACAAATACATCTACTTGAATGAGTGTCTGACTCAAGGAAATCGTTCCATTGTTCAACAAGCTGTTCGAATGAAACACCGGCAGCAGCTCTTCTCTGTTTTTACAAGAGGCTGCTCTGTTTTGGTCACCATACACAAGAGCGGAAATCCGATTAAAATTCTTAATCAGACTATGCTGCATAACATTGTGTATAACGAAAGCACTCCTGGGATTCCTGGGATTCCTAATTAATTTCGCAACAACGATATTGTGGGTGATATATATAATTTAATAACATTAAATTAGTATATAAAACTTTTTCAAATCAATATTTAGTCATATCTTTTATTTGTAAACACTCTTCCCTCGCTTTTTTCTCTTCCTCACATCTTAAATATGTTCTTTATGTCTTTAACACAACTATCTATGCGCCTAAGTACGTCGTAAAAGTGTTTGTGCCTCTTGTTTCTTATGTATTTGTTAATTGCTCGTCATATGGATAATATAACTCAATTATGGGGAGGCTCTATTGATTTGTCGCATACCCTACTAAGTGTTTTATGTAAATACAGTAATGGTTTAAATATTGGTCATTTAAATGCTCAGAGTCTAAAAAACAAAATTGACGATCTGCGCCTGCTTGTTGATAATAGTACCGTTGATATTGTTTGCTTGTCTGAAACCAGGTTAAAGTCGGAAATGTGTAATACTCTATATAAGTTAAATAATTATAAGTTGTTTCGAGCTGATAGACATGACAAAACCGGTATTGGGGCTTGCATTTATATAAGAAATAGCTTAAAGTGTCACGTCATAAAAAAGTCGAGTATCAATGATTTAGCTGAACACATTTTCCTTGAAGTTTTGCACAATTCGGTAAAACTATTAATTGGATGCATATATAAGGCCCCCTGCATTGCCAACTCAGTATTAATCAGAGACCTGCTTGAAGAGTTAGCCCCTCTTTACTCGGATGCTGTTATCTGTGGGAATCTAAATCTTAATATTTTAAATAACAGGAATTTACATTTCATGGAAATGATTAATCTTTTTAACTTTAAACTTGCCAACAACTCTTTTCCAACGCACTTTAAACCTAACTGCATACATCTCTGCTAGACATTTTCCTGGTTTCTAATTCGAAATTAGTTTTGCATTACGACCAAATTTCAGCACCCGCTTTTTCGAATCATGAATTTATTTTTCTCTCTCTGGATATACACCATACCCCATGTCAGAAAACTTTAATATACACACCGGATTTTACACAAGTCGACCTTAACGAATTGTTCGCGGACTGTCAAAGTTTAGATTGGGCTCCAATTTATACCACAAATGACACTACCATACAAATTCAAATTCTAAATAATAATATTAATACCTTGTATTCCACACATGTCCCAGTGAGAAGCAAGCGAATAAAATCAAACAAATACCCCTGGCTTACTGAAGAAGTCAAGCGTCTAATTTTAAAGAGAGAAAATTTATATGACAGATGGAAAAGATACAAGTGCACAGCCATACATTTAGAGTTTAAACGTGTCCGGAATGCAGTCACTGCTCTTATTCACAGAAACAAAAAACGCTTTTATGAAAGTAGATTTGGTTTGTGTAGGTCGAGTCATTCATTTTGAAAAACATTCGGCAAGTTGGAATATCCAAAGAAAGCCTGCCTGTTCCAGGTAACATAAACCTGGATGAACTTAATAATAAGTTTATTCAACCAACAACCCCGCATGATTACAGATATTGTGTTCAACTCAACTATTAGTTTACAGCAGCATAACGGTTTTGCCCTCTCAGGAACTGACTATATTTGTGTTGGTGAAGCAATATTTAAAATTAAATCAAACGCGATTGGAGCAGATAACATTAATCTTGCGTTTATTAAAATTCTTCTCCCAGTTATTCTTTCCCATATAACTCACATCACATATAACTCACATTAGTACCATAATCACTACTTCTATGTTTCCTTGAGGTTGGAAAGTTGCTAAAATACTGCCTTTACCTAAATCGTCTTCGCAAACAAATTTAAAATTTCGTTTTTAAAATCAAATAAAAACTTATTTAAATAATTCAACCTCATAAAAAGGCATCAATCCGGGTTTCGAGCAAATCACAGTTGCACAACTGCACTACTAAAAGTCTGCGAAGACATAAGATCGGGCTTAGACAATGCAAATATGGCCTTAATGGTTTTTCTTGACTTTTCAAAAGCATTTGACAGAATAAATCACAGCATCTTGATACAAAAACTTGGTATGCAATTTTCATTCCAATTTTCGCTTTGTAAACTTATCAAATCTTACTTTGATGATCGTTCACAATATGTTCACCTGCTCAACAAATGCTCGTCCAGGCTTAAAGTATTGTCTGGTGTCCCGCAGGGCTCGGTGTTAGGCCCTCTGTTATTTACAACATTTATAAACGACATTATCGGTTGTTTCTCTACCTGTCAGCACCATATATACGCCGATGATATACAAATTTATAAGCTTTTCTCTAAACCGGACTTAAATATCGCTGCAAACGAAGTCAACGCCGAATTGAACAAAGTCTTCCAATGGTCAGTAAATAATGAACTTAGCCTTGATCCTATCAAAACTAAAGCAATGCTAATTGACAGAAGCGAAAACAACGATAAACCCTTACTTTTTCTTAATAATTCTCCAATTGAATATGTAGAGTGCTTTAAAAATCTCGGATTATATATGAGCAGTAACTTTACATGGAACATTCATATCAACCGAATTGTCTCTAAGATATATGGTGCCCTGCGTGGACTTAATCCAACCTCTAATTTTTTATCAAATGAAGTAAAGCTTAAACTTGTCCGATCGTTTATTTTACCCATCATAACCTATAGCTGTGAAGTCTTTTCCAACCTGGATCAAGAGTCTCACAGAAAACTTAATGTAGCCTACAATAGTTGCGCCCGATTTATATTTAGAATAAATAGACATACCCACATTTCCACCTTCTCTAACCAAATAGTTGGCGTTTCCTTAAAAAACTTACTACACTACCGTACAATAGTATCTTTACACGAAATAATAAAAACAAAGAAACCAGATTATCTCTTTGATATTTTAAGATTCACAAGGACTCAGAGAACAATGCAACTGATTTTGCCACGGTATAAATATCTCACTACCTCACGACATTTCTTTATGTACGCGATTAATCTTTGAAATGCGCTTCCAACCGTTATAAAACACTCATCAAGCACAAACGCTTTTAAACGCAATCTATTTCAATATCTTATTGAAACTTAATAAAATATTCTTCCTTTCGTTTTCTCTTCTCACTACGATTTCTGTGCTATTCACTTTATCTTACTTCCTCCTTAACTCTAGTTTATATTAAAATTTGTTTTATAGTTTGTATATTTGCAGCCTGGAGCCAATTTCTTTTCTGTTTTTCAAAACAAAGTTCAATATATTATTTTTTTTACATTTTATCTGGTTTATTAAATAATCATTATTAAGTTATGTTTGTACATCTTTAAAAGATTCACTTATTTGTACAATGAATTATGTTAAATAAATAAATAAAAATAAATAAATAAAGTAAATAAAGGCAACATTCTTCTTCAAATTTAAAAAATAAAAAATCGAAAAAATTACGGTTTTTTGAGAAATAAGCAAATAAATAATTTTTCATATATGTTGGCAACCCTAAAATCTAAGATTTAAAAATGATATATTTTTCCAAAAACTAATAGGTAGTAGAACCTTTCTAACGATACCTCATTTATAAAAATTGGATTAAAACTGACGTAGATACAATGAATTGAAAATTTTCCAATTCTGGCGTTTTCGGACGATTTGCAGAATTGAAAGGTCTATAACTTTTCAACAAATGGCTATAAAAAAAAACTAAATGAACTTGTGTTCTTAGAATTTTAATAGGAACCTACAGCCCAAAAATAAAAGAAATCGAAAGCCAATTTTTGAAAAAAGTATACGCGTGGAATGTGTGTATATATAATATATAGTAATTATTATTATATATATATATATTAGATAGATATTATATCAAAAGCATTTTTAACATTTTTTTCTTTTTATTTTAATTTATAGACTTTTATATAGCCAAGTTACAAGACATAATGGACTATATAATTGCTGCCTGCAGTGCTTTAGTACGGAGTAGAAATTACTAAAGACATAATGTTTCTATGTAATTGCTGCCTGCAGTGCTTTAGTACGGAGTATAAATTACGGCGTCATCGTCTGAAGTGTAGCCGAATAGAGTTACTAAGATTCCTGATTTAAAAAATAGCAAACTTAATTTTAAAAATTATAAACATAAGTTAGATGTACCATTCGTAGTATATGCGGATTTTGAATATTTTCTATCACCAGAAAACATTCAAAATTCTGACTCTATTAAAACAGTACAGAGTCATAATCCCTGCGCATATAGCTACGTTATTATGTGTAGCTTTAACAATTTTTTAGATAAGTTTAGAGTATATACTGGTGAAGATGCACCTAAGCATTTTTTTGTAAACTTAGTTAGCGATGTTAAGAGTATTTATAGTGATTATTTAAGTAAAGTTCAAACAATAGTACTAACTGTCATATATGTGAAAAACCTTTAAATGATGTTGATGGTGATAACGATGATGATAACTTTAGAGTCCTAGCAGATCATTGTTATTTAACTAGTAAATATCGGGTCCAGCACACAATGTATGTTATTTAAATTATCAGAATGTAAATTTTATTCCAATTTTTTTTTCATAATCTTTCTTTATATGATTGTCACTTGTTTATTAAAGAACTTTGATCGATTCCCGGTAGAATAAATGTAGTACCAATAAATAAGGAAATTTATGTTTCAGTTTCTAAGTTTATGCATTTCGAAAATGATGGAGGAAGTCTTGAATTGACATTTTTAGATTCATTTAGATTTATGGGTTCTAGCCTTTCAAGCTTAGCCAACAATCTATCTCATTCAGATTTTTATGTTTTACGTTCAGAGTTTCCGGTTGATCAGGACCTCAATCTCTTCAGGTAAAAGGGTGTATTCGCCCATGATTATTTTGATTCAATGAGTCGCCTTCAAGAGGAATGCTTACCTCCAAGAGAAAAGTTCTTTAACGAACTAACTAACGAAGAGTGTAGTGTTGATGATTATCAATATACTCAAAAGCTATTGTCAACTTTTAGTTGTTCAACACTACATGAGTACTTGGAGCTTTATCTAAAAACAGATGTATTACTTTTAACAGATGTCTTTGAAAATTTTAGAAAAGTCTGCAAATCTATTTAAAATTTAGATCCTTGTCAGTACGATATAGCTCCCGGAATATTTTGGGGAGCTATGCTTAAGCACAGATAACTTGTCATATAGATGTACATCCTAGAACAAAAAAAGCGGCCAAAAAGTTTTTCAAATTTTGCCTTCAATGTTAAAGCTCTTTCCTCTGAAGCTTAAGCTCTTGCCTCCAATGTCACTAACACAAACACACGAGACACTTTCATGTACACACATATTGCATCCAGTTGAGAAGCAGTTTTGATAGCAAAAATGTAATGTATATTATTTCAACAGTATCACAACTGAGTGAATGGCTCAGTTGGCTAAAGCTTTAGTTTTTATTCTTGTTTTTTGGAATCTTGAGTTCAAATCCCACCAGAGACATAACTTTTTTTTTTCTTAATGGCTTTTAGTTTTGTTTTGGTTTTTTTTTTATTTTGTTCTGTTTTTTTTTAGTGATTTCATTTTGTTTTTTGCATTAATTGCTTAAAATATCACGCCTGTCATTTTGCAAATAGCTTGCATTACGAATTTTGTCAATTGACCACCGACAATTTTTTCGCAACAAAATGAGCAAGGCAAAATCAATAATTTTTTTTTTATTCAATACACTTTTCATCGACATGTACCCATATATTTTTATCATCTTCAGCTTTTACAATAATTTTTCTCTTATATATCTTATAAATGGCTCACTCACGAATATATCGTTATATATTTTTATTAGTTTTTTTATAATATTATAAAAAGAATTGGTTGGCCGATGTAGGGAGCCAAAATCTGAAAATTCAGAAAATTTTTTAAAATGCAAGAGCCATTCTGAGCTTGAACATTCTTCTGCTCCGATATGCTCGATGGCTTCAGTGCACTTTTTACAGTTTTTTAGACTTTTTTTTCAAACTTTGCGGACAACATATGCTGCAAAGTATGTTGCCGCATTATTGTATAATGGTACGTCCTGCATATTCGTGAAGGTTTTGCTGAGATTTTTGCTGTGTTTGATCATTTTTATTGCTGCCAACAACAGCTTTCGTCAGTTAATTTGGGTTAACTCATATATGGAAGGGTCTCGTTTTTTGTGTCGAATTTTACCGAATAAGTTCAAAATAGGATCTTGATAACATTTAATGGTTCATATATAAAACCAGTCATCGTATTTTAAAAAACAAATCTGACGACATTGCAAGGATTGCATTTATTGTTTGAACAAGTCCATTCAAGCAATATAGGGTTTTTGTCTTGGTACCGATTACACTGTAGGGTCGTCAAAAAGACACACGAAATTGCTGAAACGCATAAATATTTGATGGTCGTAGAATTTAGTGGCATACTCAGTTTTTCCAATCAGATCAAAATCTCGAGATATTTGGATACCAAAAGTTTTGACCACCTTCGATTTTGCTTTAACTTTCAGAATTAAATCTACTTATGAAATAAAAACACTAATTCGAGTAAAAAAATTTAAAGATTTTTTTACAGTTATTACGTTCAACATTCAAATTTGGTCAAAATGGAAGAAAAAGCGAAATTGCTTAACTTTTGAAAAATCATAGATTCAACAAGGCTAATTTGATTTTCACGTTGGAGATATTTTTGAAAAGACAATAAAAAGTTATTGTTAAGAATTATAAAATTTTTTTATATGAGGGTCAAATATCAAAAATCTGAGTATCTTATTATTTTGATCTGATTTGGAAAAACTATGTATGCCACTAAATTATAATTGTTAAAAATTTGTTGAAAATTTACCTACAACAACACTTATCACTTGATAACACTTATCTTGAATGCTTCTATTATAAATTATTTTTTTAAAAATATTTCGTGGATTTTTGTGGGAACTATTTCGGTAAAACTTTCTAAGTTCATTCTACCCCTTGTGATCTTTGATTGCATAAAAGCTTGGTTTTACTAATTGTTTGCTTCATTTGAAAACTTATGGATTTAATAAATAATAACATATATTATTTTGGATGTTCATTAGTATTAACATCAAAAAATGAAATTTTCGGAATAAAAATATAAAAAAAAAATTTGTTGTTCGGATTGTTAAAAATAACAATCGTTGGAATCCCAACCTAAAATTGTGTGTTAGTCTTTAAAATTGATGGCTTAACTCAACGATACTATGAGAAATGTGATTGAAAATTTCAGGTTTAAAAAAAAATAATTTTTCATAAAAATGCTACAAAACATATACCACAAAAAAATTCAACACATTTAAAATATGCGAACACTTATTTCTGTACAACCTACGGTTTAAAAACTACATATATTTCAATACATGCACTAAGTGTATTTTTAAAGATTTTTTCATATTTTTTAAAATTTTCAAAATTAGTGATTTCAGAAACGCTTTGACATGGCGCTTTTAATCAATAAAAGAAAATTAAGTTTGAGAGTGACACAAACCGGATGAAAACTACGCCTACATCCCATACAAAGTAACTTTATTGGAGTTTATGTATTTATGTATAGATAAAGTACCTATATCTATCTATACATATGTATATATGTAAAGAAACCAATTGCTGTGCGTTAGTCTTGCTAAAACTCGAAAACGGCTCGACCGATTTGAATTATTTGTTCTGTGTTTTATGTGCCTGATTTGAGTGAAGGTAACAAAAAAAAAAATGTTGCCACACCCATTTTTGCCGACCACAAATCAATTAAATGCTATATTTCAGACGGTTTTGGTTATATTAGGACTAAATTTGGTAATGTAGTTTGTCTGGTTACTGTTAGAAACGGTATGAAAAATGGGCGTGGTCGCACGTGGTTAGTTACGCCCACTTTTGAAAAAATGTGATCCGATTGTAGAAATAATAAAATTTGGTTAAAGGTGAAATGTATCTAAAAACGCATAGAAAAAAAGTGGGAGGGACTTCCACTCCCAAAAAGACCAATAGAATACAAATGTAAACGGTTCAACGGATTTCGCTCAGATTGAGTATACGTATTGAGTGCTTTCTAAACTATATTTGTACATACTTAGTTTGGGCCACGCTGCTTCCGCCACTTTTTAACTAACGTTTATTTTGTTACTGCAATACTTTTTACCATCAAAGTTTTTTTAAATTTAATGTTAAAAAATTTCTGTCGTTTTGGCACCAAAAACATTTACATATCTTAAAATTTTTAAAAACTTTTAGTACAATAACTTTTTCATAAAACATAGGCTTTTTCATTTGCTTGACTTTTGAAATAATATTTTCTTCGGAAGCAGCAAAAATTGTTTTGTTGAATTTGAAATCAACAATTTAACCCTATACGTCAAATAAATGTAAGCCCTGCTGAAAATAAGCGCAAGACTGCCTGATTTTGAACAAGCACGCTTTAAAATTTTGAATTTCAACTTCCTTCTGTCTGAAATTAAGGCTGCATAATCTTAATATAAAGACGCTTAAATTAAGGCTAATCATGATTTTAAGGCAGTGCTTAAAATAAGACTTCGTTTTTACAGTGTTGTGGATGCTTTCAAATTATTTATGTCATAGGAGATTTGCTGTATAATAATCAGTGAAATCAAATGAAATGGCTCAGAAAGTTTTGCACACTGGTGTACAGAAAATTCTGAAAAAGAACCACTGCCTTTTTGTTATAGCATTTTTTTATAATAGTGTTGATGTTGCAGCACTAACCGATATTATTTATATGAAAAAAATAGTAAATTTCAAAATTAAGTAAATAGGCCACGAACATTTTTGCAGGACTTGGTGAGGCAATTTGTGGTGACAGTAGTTTTCAGACGTTCGGAAAATACACGAATTACTTGGCACTTATTACCAAAATGCAAATGAAAGCATAATTGGCCATCTGATAATCTTATGCTAACTCGGAGCCTCTGATTCGGGAGCTAGTGATGAGAAAAACACTACTGGAAGATTGACAGTAAAATGGAGTAGCTTTCTTTGCATCTTCTTTTCTTTGAAAGACTCAAAAGGTCTCAGTTTGTAAGAAATCGGTATGTAATACGCATGCAATAGATGTGCAATGCAATTTACATTTTTCATGTTTTTTTATCCATTTACATTTTTAATTTAAGTTACAAAAATATTATTTAAGTTGTTTTCTATTAATAAAATAATTTTTTTTAATGCAATATAAATAAAAAAAATAGATTTTGTCGCCCTTGTAATCACGGTACCCTGTCAGTAACTAGAGGAGTATATTTAAAAACTCTTTAAAGTGCTTAACTTTCAAATAGTTTTTCCTAACTTTCTGAACATAATCCAGCTCAAAATCGATTTTTAGGAATATATTAAGAATTTCAGCTCGATCCTCAAGAAACGAAGTTATTTCCATTTAAAAGTAAAGAAGGCACCCGGGTACCCTGTCAGTAACATAAAGGTTAAAGCACATGCTGTTGGTATTAAGAAAACTTATGAGACAATGTCAAAATTGCTTAAAACATTAACCTATTTTTTGAGGTTACCAGTTCCAGTTGAGCTAGAGACTTGAAATTTCGCCTTTCATTTGCTTGTGGTCTTATAAGAGACAATTAAAAAAAAATTGGGAAGCTTCTAGTTTTCCTAAAAATTCACGTTGCGTTTTTGGGTTAAAACGGGTATCAAAATTAAAAAATCTTCACATTCAACATAAATTAAGGTTTTGAAATGTTTTCAAAAGTTATGCATATTATAACATTTTTTTAAGTTAAGAAAATTATTATTTTTCTTATTAGAAAAATATAAACACTTATTAAAATTTTCAAAATTTTTTATTTTAAAGTTGAAATAAAAAATATAAAAATTCTTTTTTAAGCAAAATCCCAAAATAGGTCGATTAGATATTTTCATTGGTTTTTTGAATCAAAGTTTAGCTAATTAATTTTTTACATCAGGTAAGCTTCTGGTGTCAAATAGCAAGCACAAAATATTGTTGTTTTTCTGTATTTGGAACAGTCAAACTTTTGTCGAGTATTTTGTCAAAAAGGACTGGGCAAAAAGAGAGGATATGAAAGTTGGAAGACACAACGTCAAATATATTGCTCTGGTTAAAATAGAAAACATAATTTTTCCAGCTTTGCAAATCAAATTGGGACTGTTAAAAACTTTCTTAAAACTCTTAAGAAAGAAGGAGAAGCGTTCATTTTTTTTAAAAACATTTTTTTCAAAACTGGCATTATGAAAAATCACGAAAGGTGTGTTCGATGGCCCACAAACAAAAAATTCCTCTGTAGCGAAGAACTCCTAGCGTTCTTATTTTCTGAAGAAAAATCTGCCTGGAATTCGTTTCTGTTGGTTGTTTCTGGCTTTTTGGGAAACAATAGTCGCCCGGACTACTCAGAAATTATTCGTGATATGCTTATAAATTATGCGAAAATTTAATTTTATTTTAGCACTTCATTAAAAAATTGTTTGTTTTTTAACTTGAGGTACAAACATATCATTAAAAATTAATTTCCTGCAGTCACGTTTTGATTTCTTTTCCCCAAATCTGGGTGAAGTAAAAGATGAACATGGCGAACGTTTTCATCAGTAAATGAAAAACATGGAGTAACGCTATAAAGGAATATGATAGGGAATTATATTTGGTTTCTCATAAGAGAAACAAATCCGAAAAACTATAGAAGGCAAAAAAAACTAATAACTATTTTAAGGACTATTGACAAAAGAACTTCCTTTGAAAAAATTCATTCAAAGTAAAATTAAATCAAAAAATGAAAAAAAAACAGCGAAATGTAAAATTTTAGTGCCTTTCCTCAAATTAATTGCCTGCCTGTTTTTTATTAATACATGCAACAACAATAGAGTTCAGCTACTACAGCTTTTTCGCACTTTCTCCGCATTAGATCATCTTAAGAACCAACCCAAAAAATCATTAAAATATCTCAATGATATCGATAAGAGTGGTCAAAAACAATCTAAAGTGAGAAAAATTTGCCCAGCATAATATGGGTTGGGCTCAGGGACAACACAAGACATAATAACTAACCATGCGTTAATAGTTATAACAACTAACCATACATTAGTTTTCAATCTACTTTTGAGTTGACCTTTCGATAATTTAACATCAAAAAAGCTACAGTTGTTAACAAAGGTACTCATGCGATGTAAAGGGGCAGTAGCCATATACTTTGTTCTACTAAAATGTAAGTAAATTAAATTGCTAGCGTTTCTACTGCTTCTACGGTTAGTGTTAAAATTTATAAGAGTTAGGAGTCCTAGTGAATCGAACACACCAGTTATGAGTTGGTGCATTTTTAATAGTTTTCAACGATCCTCATTTTTCCAATCGATCCAATTGACGGACGAAGGTTTATAGTGTCAGTTCCACTTAAGTCCCTTAGAGAAAACCCAACAAAACGTTTTTGGATTCTCTCTATACGTTCAATATGTTCATTGTAACTTGGGGACCAAACTTGACTTGCATACTCTAAGTGAGGTCGCACAATTGCATAATACAGCGTTGTAGTTGTGATCATACTATTAAATTCTTTGGCCCAGCGTTTTATAAGCCCGAGCATAGAAGATGCTTTTTTACAAATGTAATCAATATGAACGTTAAACTATAGCTTAGAATCCATCGATATACCAAGATCTTTAACAGCATCTACACGACTTAAAGCAGTATCTTTTATCTTATAATAAATAATTAAATTATTCCTTTTTCGCGAAAAGGTCATAGTTTGGCATTTATCTGAATTTAGAAACATTTTATTTTTAGAACACCAAACTTCAAAGGATTTCAAATCAGACTGAAGTAGATCTGAATTGCCTTTAGCATCTACTGTTCTGTATATTTTCATATCATCTACATAGATAAGTAGATGAGAGTGTTTGATGATGTGGGTTACATCATTAATGACTAAAATAAACAGAAGTGGACCAAGGTGGCTACCTTAAGGAACACCTGATTTAGCAATAAATTCAGCAGACAATACGCCTCGAAATCGTATTTGAGAAGATCGCTCTGTCAGATACGATTGAATCCAGCTTACAAAAAATTGTGGAAAACCCATTAACTTTAGTTAAAATAGAATTAAGTTGTTTGGCTATTTATCAAATGCTTTACTAAAATCAGTGTAAATACAGTCGACCTGGTTACCTGAATAAAATGAATTCAACGTTGTAAAATCGAGGAGATTAGACACAGTGGATCTGCCAGTAACAAATCCATGCTGACGAGTTGTCATGACCTTCCCACAGTGAATTTTCACACTATCATACGAGCCGCTCAAAAAGTTTTGGAATCGACGATAGTTTCGCGATAGGCCTGTAGTTGTTTATATCGTTCTTACAACCTTTTTTATAAAATGGACTTATAGGACAGTGGTTGGCTTGGGACGGAACCGCATCGTGTTAACACTGCGGCAGGAATTCCGTCAGGTCCAGCATTAAAATCCTCATCGGTCGATCCAATATACTTTAAAATATCCTCTGAAGTAAAGGATATAGGATCCAACGAAACCTTGGCTTTAGAATTCATATACTCAAAGTACTCTTCATCAGAATTAAAAGAGTCAGAACAAAATGACTCTTTAAAGAGATTGGCAAATAGACCACAAATTACGACGGGATCGTCAGTAAATCTGTCAGAAGTTTTTAATGATGAAGGGAATGCATCAGATTTTTTTTTTTGGTGTTTACGAAACCCCAACATTTCTTTGGATCAGACAATATTCTCAGCTTAATACTGTCTAACTAATTTTGATATAAGGTAGCTGAGCAATATTCAAAATCCAGAAACAAATGCTTGTATATTTCTAGGTCATTCAAGTCTAAGCTACAGACATATTTTTTCCATGCCCTATTCCTGCTGTTGCGAAGAATCTTTAACTCCTTTGTGTGCAAATTTTTCGTAAATTTGAGGCTATACGAGAGAAAAAATAGCAAAGATTTCCATATAAAAAAGTTAATTTAATCATCAAGTGTGTTAATTAACAACATATTCAAAAATTACATGAAGTTGACTTTGAAGTAAATGATTCAACTTCAAAAAGTCAGCTTTTTTAAAATTGAATTCATAAACTTTATCTATTGAGCTAGACTTTACTATATTATCCCTGTCTTATTTGTACCATATGCTCAATGGTGGATGGTATTCATCAACAGTAGACAAAGCATGAGGGGTCCTCTCAACAATCACATTGTTACTGTCTGTAGCTAAGACCAGGTCAAGAAGCAGTATCTTTTTAAATAGATGTGCAATGTTCTATTATAAATATAACTCTATTATAAAAAAACAGTTCTATTATAAAAAAACGACAATTATAAATACAACTCACTTGTTGTAAATTAGAACATATATTATCAACATATATATGCTCTTGGCGTGTCTTCGAATTAGATGCACAAAAATATGTATCATCTTCAGAAGATTCCCATTTCAAGTCAGGCAGATTAAAATCACCTAACAAGAAAATATCGTCATTAACGTCAATTGTGCAAGGTTAATGCTTCCGTTTAACCAAGTTTCAGTCAATGCGATAATATCCTCAGAGAAATTCTGAGTCATTTAAAATATATCTCGCGTCTTAGAGCGTAATCCCCTTATATTTTGATAGTGAATTCCAATTCAATAGATAAAGTTTATGAATTCAATTTCAAAAAAGCTGACTTTCTGAGGTTGAATCATTTACTTCATAATAAACTTAATGTAATTTTAGAATATTTTAATGGTAATAATCTTGAAGATTCAATTAATTTTTTTTATATGGAAATCTTTACTATGTTTTCTGAGTCCTTGCCGTATAGCCTAAAATTTGCGAAAAATTGTGCTTACCCTTGGTACACAAGGGAATTAAAGACTCTTCGCAACAACAGGAATAGGGCATGGAAGAAATATGTCTGTAGCTTAGACTTAAATGACCTAGAAACCTACAAGCGTTTTTTTCTGGATTTCGAAAGTTGCTCAGCATGGATTTGTTACTGGCATGGATTTGTTGTTATCAGCATGGATTTGTTACTGGCAGATCCACTGTGTCTAATCTCCTCGATTTTACAACATTATGCTTAAATTCAGTTTATTCAGGTAACCAGGTCGATTGTATTTACACTGATTTTAGTAAAGCATTTGATAAACTACCACACAACTTAATTCTATTTAAACTAAAGTTAATGGGTTTTCCACAATTTTTTGTAAGCTGGATTCAATCGTATTTGACAGAGCGATCTTATCAAATACGATTTCGAGGTGTATTGTCTGCTGAATTTATTGCTGCATCAGGTGTTCCTCAAGGTAGCCACCTTGGTCCGCTTCTGTTTATTTTAGCCATTAATGATGTAACCCACATCATCAAACACTCTCATCTACTTATCTATGCAAATGACATGAAAATATACAGAACAATAAATGCTAAAGACAATTCAGATCTGCTCCAGTCTGATTTGAAATCCTTTGAAATTTGGTGTTCAAAGATCTTGGTATATGCATGGATTCTAAGCTATCGTTTAACGTTCATATTGATTACATTTGTAAAAAAGCATCTTCTATGCTCGGGTTTATGAAACGCTGGGCCAAAGAATTTAATAGTATGATCACAACTACAACGCTGTATTATGCAATTGTGCGACCTCACTTAGAGTATGCAAGTCAAGTTTGGTCCCCAAGTTACAATGTACATGTTGAACGTATAGAGAGAATCCAAAAACGTTTTGTTCGGTTTGCTCTAAGGGGCTTAAGTGCAACGGACACTTTAAACCTTCCTCCTTATGAGGATCGTTTAAAACTATTAAAAATGCAATCTTTGAACGAGAGAAGGAAGTCTGCAGATATCGTCTATTTACACCAACTCATAACTGGTGTATTCGATTCACCAGAACTCCTAACTCTTATAAATTTTAATACTAACCGTAGAAGCAGTAGAAATGCTAACAATTTAATTTACTTACCTTTTAGTAGAACAAAGTATATGGCTACTGCCCCTTTACATCGCATGAGTACCTTTGTTAACAACTGTAGCTTTTTTGATGTTAAATTATCGAAAGGTCAACTCAAAAGTAGATTGAAAACTAATGTATGATTAGATCTATGTAAACGCATGGTTAGTTGTTATGTCTTGTGTTCAGGGACAACCCTGAATATGGTGGGTAAATATTATGGTGGGTAAATTTTTCTCACTTTGGATTGTTTTGGACCACTCTTATCGATATCATTAGAGCTATTCATGGTTTGAGCGTACTTTTAACAAATCGTATTTATAGCATTTGTTATTGTTCATACTGTGAGCACCTCGCCATGTGACTGTCGTATAAAAAAATTGTGCAACCCTGTGATGTATGTGATTATGTGGCTGTAGACAGAGCATAAAAATACGAGGTACAAAAACACGTCCAAGGGCTGCTTTTATTTCCGCGTGCCTGCGTATTTGCGTTTGTATGCAAAACAACAGCAAGGCAAAATGCGCTTTCGTAAATTGGCGTACAAATAGCGGATCGTACAAATGGCGGACCAGCGTATTCAAACTGTGAATGGCCTTATTGAGATGTTTTAATGTTGTTTGGGCTGGTTCTTAAGATGATCTAATGCGGAGAAAGTGCGAAAAAGCTGTAGTAGCTGAACTCTATAGTTATTGCATGTTAAAAAAAAAAAAAAAAAAGTAAAGGGATAGCCTATTCAGTTTTTTTGGGATTGACGAGCGGCTTGAGTCGTCCCTCTAGGCTTATTCTTAGGCTGAAACTCTGTAACGAGTATATTATCAGTCCACAAATTAGAGTTTAAAACAGTTGCAAACTCTTCAGCTGGAACTGTGAGAATAAAGGAAGCATTGGAAGGTTTATTACCTATTGTTTTTTATGAACAAAATGCATTTTGACTCAACAAGTTATTATGTTTGATAATGTCAATACATTTTCTACAGTTGTGTTGGGCTGAAGACGTAAAATAAATACATTTTTTTTCCTCGACACTGCCCTTTAGCTTGATAGATTTCTAGGCTCAATAGGAGTCAAAACTGAACTATTAGTCAAAGAAAGAATGTTAGAAGGTGACGAGGAAGTAACTGGAGTGTTCCTGTTCAAAAGCGGTGCTGAGGGCTGCTTGGCCTGAGAAGTAGATCCAGATGATATTCGCTTCTTATTATTTTTTTATTTTTCTCTTTCTTTTTGAGATAATGTGGTCTTCTGATGAAAGGATTGTTTGTGGCCCGGAAGAAACAGTCTGTGACAAAGAGAGCGGGATATTTTCCGAAATGGAATTTTCATCATAGACGCTGGTACTAGGTGCGGCCCTAACTTCACTAAAAAATGTTACAATTTCTCGAAAATTGTTGTTTAATGAGTTAAGACTTTCCCCAAAAAGCTTAATTTTTTAATAAAGTTCATCTGGGGAAAGTGCCCTACACGAAGCACAGTACCAGCGAAGGGCTGATCGCTGAGATTTTAAGTCGTCAAGGCATGACTTGGAAATACCGGAACAAGATGCGTGAAACATTTGCCCACATGGACCAGAACAGCTGAACATGGGATTCAGAATGTTTTGGCTTTTGCAAAGTTCGTCCAAAGAACAAGCAACGATATTTTCTGCAGAAAAGTAATCCATTTTTAATTTTTAAAAAATGAGCAGATGCAAAATGTGCTTTAAGGGTTATTATATTCAGGCAGTGTGTGCACAGTTTAGTAGAAAACGAAAAACAACAACAATACCCACTGAGCTGAGATAAACAAATCACCGCACAAAGAAGAAACTAAAACACAGCAAGCATGCAAAAACAACAACAACACTGCATTAACTAAATAAGTTAAACAAAGTTAAAATGCAAGAATTAAACTTACACAACTCAAATGCACAATTATTATTTACTGCAACAGTTGTATATTAATGTTATTAGTATAGTACAATATAATATTTAAGTAATTACGATATTGAACTATATTTTAATACACTCAATAATATAACAAACAAAGGCTTTTACATAACAAGATAAAACACAACCGACACCAACTAAAAAACGAGATCAACTGCATGTTTGCACGAATGTTTCTTAGCTATAGATTATTTTCTCTATTAAAAATGTATTTTTATGATCAAAATAAAAAATTTCCCAGTTTTGAAATTTTCGATTTTCTTCGAAAAACTACTCATCCAAATGAAAAATTCGTTGAATAAACATGTAGCAAATTTTATTAGGCATAAATTGATAGCTTAAGCCTATCTAGTAGGGAGTTTCTAGTAGAAATCGAAGAAACATTTTTGTTTCTGGTTTTTGCTTTATTTTCATCCTTAGGATCTTGAAAATATGTAGTCAAAAGGATATTTCCCTATCTAATTTATTTTACGAGTCATAGAGAGTGCATCGTCCGAAAAACGGGTATAAATGTTTTATTCGAAACACTTTTTTTTGCGCTGTACACGATTCCACTTCAACGACTTAATCGATTTCGATGTTTGACTTCTCAAATAAAAGCTTATTCAATTTAGGGGCCTTCAGGAAGCGTTTTTTCCAAAAAAAAAATATTATCATTATTTTTTAACGTTACAGCAAATGAAAAAGAAGGAAAAACAGGGTTTTATATGCAAATATATTCGAAAAACGAAAAATTTTTTTTAAAAAACAATCTATAAATAAAAAATTTTTTACGATTTTAGCCTTTAGATACCCTAAATTAATAAGAAAAGTATAGTGGTATGACGTGTGCAGAATTTTTTCTGATTTTTGCGCATAGTGTTATCTACTATGAGAAATAAATTGCATTACTTCTGTGTAAACTTCAAGGTGGTGAGAGGAACATGTGTTATTGTTGTTGTTAAAAAAATAGGGAATTATTTTTAGACGCAAAGGAACAAAAAACAGGGTGCTCAACAATTTTGAAAATAAGGAGCAATGACCATATATTCTGCAAATTTGTCACTGTTATTTTGTGAAGTTGATGAATTCAATTTTGATAACTAGGCCTTCCATGCGCAGTTTTTAAATATGCCACTGATTACCGGTTTGTTGATCTATTAAATAATAATGTACAAAAAAATTTACCTTGAAATTTCCGTCTTCCAAGTTAATCACTTTTATTTCACGTTTACATAATACTGCAGCCTCTACTGCTCCTACTGGAAATATTGCCGTAGGTTGCGGTATGCCTTTAAATTCTCTGACACGCTCACAGTTTTTAATATCCCATATACATATTTCTTCTCTTTGAGTGCTGAGAGTGACAACCTGAAATTCCGTATGTGGTAGATATACTAACATATCATAACCACTAAAAAATTTACAAGTTTGATCCTGTAACTGGACAGACAGGATTTCCAAATAAGTTAATTTAATTTGCTCCATATAGGAATACCAAGCCATTATGACTTCATTGAATTTATATAAAGAATCATCTATTTTTTCCTTTAAATAATATTTGAATAAAGTCAGGAATTGATGGCCGTCATAATTCAATTCGTTAAAATATTTTTCAAGAAATCCTTCTAAAATATCAATATGTAAGTAAGAGACATTGCAATTTGCAAAAGCACGCTTTGCTGTATTTATATCGCAGAGTAAAGGGGTAGATCCAGTTGCCATAATCTTACTGTTGCTCCACTGCAAATCTGTGAAAAAGTAGGAGTTGAAAAATTGTTCGGATTTTTTTACATTTGATGTTTCTTCTAATGCACATAAATAATGGTAAGGAAGTTTTAATAATTTTTGAATGTTGTATCTAAAAATGAAATAAGTTACAAGGCTGTAATGAAATATATAAAATATATATAATTACAGTGTAGATAATCCGCTGGAAGAAGTAAATGTGTTTGGTTGCATCTCATAGTAATTTCTTATCAAGTCATGGACAAATTGCTGTTTGTACTGATATCTTGTAAGTATAGCATCACGAAAAATATTATCTGTTATTCGAATACTATTTAGGTTGAGCAGCATTGGACCCATGATCCAGCAAAACTTTGACCAAAATTTAAATGAGTTTTGAGCATCAACTTGGGAATACTTCATAAAAATTCCAATGCAGTCGCTTTCTCGCATTCCCAAATTTGGCAACGAAATTGTGAGAAGCATAACAGCTATGTCTTCTGAAGGAAATATTCTTTCTAGAGTCAGAAATATATTCGTAAAAATTTCGGAAATGCTAGTGTTTTGAACAGAAAAATATCCGATCCACGCTAACCAACATAAAGCTCTAGCATAAAAGAGAGTATTTCCATTTAAGATTTTTAACAATTGAAAATCTTCATCTGCAACATGCAAAGATCGATACTTAAATTTAATAATGTTTTCGTTAGGTACTCCACTTTTAAGTAATTCCTTTACGGTAGGACTTGTATCATCTTTTTCGAGGTCCGTAACTGTCAATATAACTTTTGATGTCATTTTAAATTTAATTGGTAACCAATCGAAACAATTTCCATTTAAAACTTTATCCACACAGTCAATGATTAAAATGATGGATAGATTTGCGGTTACCAGGAAATTTTTTATTATTTTTGCATAATTATTGAAACTCTGCAAAGAAAGGAAAAAAAAAATCTTTAATTAGTTAAATAAAAGTTCGTAATTTTTCTAATAATTTTTTTGCTTAAATGTTTTATTTAATAATTAAATTATAATTATAGCACTGATTACTGGTCTGAATAATTTTGTGGTTTAGGTGGGATTACTTTCGATTGTGCATAAAGAATATTATGTATATAAAACCGTCCCACTTTTTCAACTATTTCGAAAAGTTCCCGGGTCGCACAGGCTTTTTGACTAAAAATTCATTATTTCGCAATAACAAGAAATTTCTTCTTCAGTATTTTGCATACAAGTAAAAATATAATGAAACAATTTTTACCAATTTATAGATATAACAAATGCAGAATTTTCTGATCTACTTTGTATTCTGCTCTCTAGTTATACCAACATAAAAACAACATTTTGACATTTCATATTTTGTGCTGTAACAATAGTGAGAACAAAAAATTTGCAATTTGTAACAATGCTTTTTCTCAACTCCTTTATTGTTCGTTATCATTTTTCGTATGTACTCTAAGAAACTGAACGAGACGATACTCTGCCTCTTCCAAGCCAAACCTGACAATCTCATTGGTCGAGCGAGTCAACGGCTGCATTCAAATAACTCGCTCATAATATAACGACTGTCAAGAGTTACTCGCTCGAATACAGCGTTACCAACTCGACGGCATTGCCAGGCTTGATTATGTACAGATATTAAATTCATGACAATTGCATTAATTTACAATACATTACAGCTTCGGCCAATCTGACATTGAAATCGACTTCGATTTAACACTAAATACAACTTAAGTATAGCTTATAATAACTAATCAAGTGTGACCAATACAAATAAGAACGTCAGATCATTCAATATCTTTATCTTCAATAGAAACCCACTTGCTGATGCGTGACGCCTGCAATACGCCATCGTAGGGCAACTGTGTAAGTTGACAGTTGTCAACATCTCGTATAACATACCGATCATTTGGCAAAACTTGATGAATTACGTACGGGCCACGATATTTTGGTATCAATTTTTATTTGTACCAACCACCGTGTCTACATTTCGTATCACAACAAATTCACCTTCCGAATACGTCTTAGCAGGCTTACTTCGCTGAAGGAAACATTTCAAATTTTGATCCTGTGATTTTTCAATGGCTTCTGCAGTTGTTGACCGAATACCCTCTAAATTGTATTCTTGTACCAATTCACGCTTCTCCCTCAGGTGCTCTGTCAACTCATCAAGTTGTTCTCCTCTTTGCTCAATTCCAAAGAGAAGCTTACTAGGCGTTTCCTTAGTTGTCGAATGAACCGTATTATTCAGACTATATTCGACCTGACTTAACATATTTGACCAGTTTGCATGATTAACTGGTTCACTAATTTTGCCAAGCATCGCCTTAACGACCCTATTCTCACATTCCACCTGTCCGTTCGCTTGTGGAGAAGCAGTGGCTACCTTTACGTGTACTATATTATATTTTAACAAATATTCACTAAATTCGAGGGATGTGAAACATGTACCACGATCTGTGATAATACGTCTTGGTCGGTCATAATAGCATAAGTATTTATTTAAACACGCAATTACCTCCCTTGTACTCGTAGAGTTAACGGGATACAGGCGGGTATATTTTGTAAAAGAATCGATTACGACAAGAATGTGTTTACGTTTAGAGTTTATCGCAGGCAGAGGGCCAAAGTGGTCTAAGTGTAAAGTGTCAAAGGGAATAGGTTTTTTTCTAATATTATGCAAATTCCGCTCATTTACTCGGGCAGGAGCAGAAAACATTATGCAACGTATGCAATTGCCGATAAACGTCTCGACTTTATGTTTTATCCTCGGGAACCAATAGTTTTTCTTTAACTGGTTGTAAGTTTTCTCTACACCTAAGTGACCGATCTTTTCGTGAACTAATCTAATTACATTACTCTCCATTTCCATTGGTATAAATAATTTCAAAACGCCATCCTTGCTTTTCCTAAAAACTAAACCGTCTATCAGTTCAAAGCCTTTAATATCCTCTTTTTCCAGTTTGTCCCTTAAAACTATTATATTCTTATCTCGACTCTGGGTGACCTGAATATGAAAATCAATTTCTTCTGGATCTTCAGCACATACTTCTTGACAAAAATTACGTATTGACCTAGGTTTCTTAGTTACTGCAGCAGTAAGGGACTCAGTTGTTTCAGCAGTACCAGCGGTTGGGCAGCGGCTAAGAGCATCAACGTGACCCATGGTAACACCACCACGATGTTGAATCGAATATTCATAGTTTTCCAATTCTAGTGCCCACCTGGCTATTCTTGGTTTAATTTGCTTCTTGGTAAACGTCAACGTAAGTGAATTGCAATCTGATACTATCTTGAATGGAATACCCTCAAGATATACTCTAAAACGCCTTAGAGCGTAAATAATGGATAATGTTTCGAGCTCAAAGCTATGATAGCGCATTTCAGCAGCAGTTGTGGCTATTGAATAGTACCAAACCCAGCATAACTGGCATCAAAATGCAATTCAGTTGTCTTTTTTTGGTCATAAACTGAAAGAACTTTTTCTGAAGACAATATATTTTTTAATTTACTAAACGCTACCACGCATTCATTTGATAATGAAAATTGAATGCCTTCACGAACTAACTGCTGCATTGGTTTCGCAATTCTTGCGTAGTTTGAAATAAATTTTCTAAAATACGAAAATAACCCTAAACAAGTTTTGATTTCCTTTCGGTTTTTCATCAGCGAGTACACTTTAATCGCATCTATATGACTATCACTAGGACTAATTCCATTCGAATTGACACGATAGCCTACATAGTCCAATTCATTATAACCAAACTTACATTTGCTTAATTAAAGTTCAAGACCTCTTTCCCTCATTCTTTTCAATACCTTAGCTAACAATTCTAAATGCGCCTCAAAATTTACAGATGCCAAGATAATATCATCCTTATAGATTATTATTTGATGAGCATCAACAAAGTCTCTAAGAATACTATTTATATAACGTTGAAAAACTGCAGGCGCATTCTTTAAGCCAAAAGGCATACGCAAATGTTCGAATTGGCCATATGGCGTAACGAATGATGTATACTTTATTGAGTCTGGTGCCATCTTTACATGAAAGAACCCATTTCTCAAGTCAAGAGTCGTAAAATATTTTTTCCCACCTAGATACTCCAAGCAGTCTTGTATTAAAGGCAGCGGATAATTGTCTCTGATCGTTAACTTGTTAAGTGGGCGATAGTCTACACACTTTCGAATTGCTCCACTTTTCTTTTTTACCAATACAACAGCGGATGCGTAAGGAGATTCACTTGGTCTAATAATACTATTTCGTAGGAGTTCGTTGGTAATTTTCTGCAATTCATTTCTTTCATGGAAGGACAACCGTCAGGGCAAAGAGTGAAATGGCATATCATTACTTAGTCTGATATGCATTTCAAAATCATAAGATTTCATTTACACGCAATTTTTATTCATGTAGTTATCTTGAACGATTTTCTCTAAAGCGGCAGAATGCAACTTATTAAGTTTCGGATTTAAATTAATTAAATTATCACCTGTTTTAGAAAAACACGTTACATCTGTTAATTTCTTTAAATTTTCAAAACCCTCAGTGATGCAAACCATTCTCGACAATACCTCGATTTGTTGTTCGGTTATTTTACCGGCTTTAACATTAATACGATTTTCAATAGAAGTTGAATGATCATCATGTTTCCTCTCACTACTAGTAGTATTCGAATTAGGAATACAAAAATAAGATTGCTTGTCATCGATAGTTTTTGTAGACTTTATTAAACCTAAGTTATTTAATTCAATATCAGATTGATACAAATTTATATTAAATTTATAACGAAAATCTTTTCCGAGTATTAAAGGATATTTTTATCTGGGACAATATGTAGAGTAAGCAATTTTATTTTATTGTTAAATTCAATTTGAACATTTATTTGTCCATGTGTCATATGAACCGATTCTCCTAAGCCACGGTATGTAGACTTTACAGCTTTATTGCTCACAGGAAATGGAACAAAAGATTTTTGTATGAAGTTAGTTGGACTACCGGTATCGGAAAGAGACAAAAAATTTGTTAAATTTCTATGCCCAGTTCGATTATTAAAAAAGGTCACACTTACATAATTTATTGCGCCCATAGTTCCACGGAAGTCATCGTGTTCATCAGAATCGCTGCTATGGTCATCAGTAACATCGGAGGCAACAGCAGCAACTGTTTTGGATAGCTTCATAACCTTTTTTGGATTTGTGCAGTTTCGGTGATCATGACCTTTCTGCCAACAGCGGAAAGAGCTAGTTTCAGGTCTCTTTTCATATGGGCATTTGCTTTGGTAATGACCCATTCGCGTGCAGTTAAAACAGCGTATAGAGGCGTCTGCTGTGCCTGATTCAGTTTGCTTCAATTTTGGCATCATCGACCTTGGTTTTGCAGCAGTGTTCTCTCGGTTTGAAGCTAACCGGTTTCCTCTACGCTGCTCATATAAGTCCAAAGACTCTTTAAACTGGCTCATAGTGCGAGCACTTAAGAGTAGATGAGCTTCAGGTGACTGATCTGCCATTCCATCGATGATGAACCCAATTAGCTTAAATTCCTCAATAAAGCTACAGCGGGCTGCGATATTTTCCATCTCCAGTACATAGCGTCTTATATTGTCACTTCTATTCCACTTATTGCCGGCCAAAATCTTATAAACCTCGCTGCGGCCAACAGCGCGAATTACGGTGTTGTATAAAAACACAAGAGCATTTATATTTCAATGTCTTTATTTAATAACTTGAATCTTAAGACTAACTTGCAAAATATCTTAGAAGCTAATTTGCCCCGATAGTGTGTTTGTATGTATGTATGTATGTATATATGTGTGTATGTTCGAGTTCTGTGTTGTGACTGTTGTTCGGTGTCTGCAAATATGCTGAATTGGCAAAATGTGACTGTGGGAATATATTCTAAGTTCGGTGCATGAAAATATGTGCCGAATTGTAGGTTTTAAATATATTTAAGCGGATGTGGAGAATTAAGTTACAATGGGAATGTAACTCCTCCCCTCTTAAATTAAGGACTCTCCTGAGTCATTACATTTTTATTTGCATATTTTTATATAGATGAAATTTAATAAAATTAATTATTATAAAAAGTAATAATTTTCTTTTATTTATTTGTGTATCGCTTAAGAATTTTGCTTATTTCGTTAGCATCTGGGGTTACATTTGCATTTTCTATAGGTGGACTAGGCATTTGGTTTGTAATTTTGATTTTTAATTGTTGATGTTATTTTTTTAAAAAAAATAAAACTATGAATAGGAGAATTAGCAATAATAGTATAGTGAAACCCCCAAATGCATAGTTTACGTTTTTTTGAAATTTTAGTTCTTTAATATATTTAATATTATTAAAATTTTTAATTTCAATATTATCAAACGATATTGGTGTATAGTTTTTATCTATTGTTTTGTTACTTGGATAAAAGAATTTATTTTCGATAACATCTTTATGGTTAAAAAATACTTCATTTTTAATTTTTAGCTCACAATTGTTGTATATAATAAAATAGTTATTTTGCATTATTATTTGCCTATCGTCACAATTTTGATACATTGGTTCATTAAAAGCATTTTTGATTAACAATGTTTCATCGTCAATTTCTTTTATTTCGGTATTGTTATTAAATTTGTATTTACAATTGCTTAAAAGTGTACAACTTTTGCTTACTTTTAGATGTCTTATGAGAGTATTGGCTTTATATTCTAAAGTCTGATTATTTATTTCAACAAGGTATTGATCGTCTTGGTCGATCTCTTAAAATTTTGCATTTGGTAAAGGCGTTATGAATTTCAGGTCAGTTTTAATGTATGATCTTGGGATTTGAATAGCAATAATAATCGAATTTTCTTTATAGTTCATGACCCCAACTTTTAAAAGTTTCAATTTATAAAAATCAATCTTGTATTTTTCAATTTCATCAGAAGTAAGTATGTTAGGATGAACGATATTGTGTTTTGCTGAAACAATGTTGTCTTGTATTGTATTTGGTCTGCTTTCTGCTCAATGTTCCTAATTTTAGTTAGCTGGTCTAAGTATAATAAAAGTCTCACAATTTCGTTGTTTCTGGTTCTTATTTCTTTAAAGGCACTGGTTATCTTAATTCTATCCTCTTCTACTGCTTTTTAAGTTTCTTAAATGAGTCATAAAAGTATTGGTTTATAGATATTTGTTCGTTGAGTACTGTTATTGCATTATGGTTGTTTCTGTCTGTAATTTCTAAGTGTCCTAAAATTTCTTCTCTGTCATCGTTGTCCATTGTTCCGAAAAGCCATTTGTACACAGATCCAACAGCGTTGACTAGACCTCTTTTTTTTCTAGGGTCATATGGAATGATAGTTTTTACCTTTGTTTTTACAGAATTAATTTCAGTTTTTAATAAATTTTTTCCCTCTATGTCGAGTTGGTCGATATTATCGTCAATATGATCAAGAATATTTATAATCTCATTTGGTTTAATTCATTTAAACAGGTTTCTATAGAGCAAATTATCGTATTTTCTTTTTACATCTGTTTTAACGCTACTGCAAAAACTCTAGTGTTTATTAAACTTTCAATTCGTTGGTTCTACAAAATCAGGGCTGCAAAGTTTCTACAGTACAGTGTCTTTAAACAAAATAAACTGTTTTTCATTAAAAGCATTTAAGTTCATTTTTCTCCTTTTACTTTCATCTATATTGCAAAACTTACTATTAAACTGAAAATGATCTGCAATTTCCGAAACTGCACTGTAAAAGGTGAATCAGACCGGCTGGTTACTTGCTGGTTGTGTGATTCATTTTTTCATATCAAGTGTGCAGCGTTGACTGCGAGGATCTTCTATGCACTCAACGAAAGTAAGGGACTTCGTTGGTCATGTGAAGATTGCAGGTTCACAAACGTTGAGATCTTTAAACTTATTAGACAATCTCGGAAAGGTTTTTTGGAGGTGGCTAAGGATCTAAAGGTAGCACAAGATAGACTGAGTGAATACGAAGATTTGTTTAAAACGTTTAAAATTATGGATGAAGCTTACAATTCTCCAAAACGTAAACGTTCAAACAAAAATCTTCGTAGTTCAGCTAAAACTACTGATATAGCCATGCCATCGCCCAATAATAATACTGTTCTACCTTCTATTTTAACTGTTTTCCCTAATGTGAACATACAGCTTGAAGATCAATTAATTGGAGCTGTCAATACTGATCAAATTACTGATAATATCGCACCAACTAAGGTCGCTGCGTCAGCTGATCAGATTTCTCTTTCTGTTGAAGCAATACCAATCATAGAGGAAAATGCTGATTCTCCTCGCGTTTCTGCCACAAAAAAAACTTACGCTGAAACTTGTATTTCTTCAAATGTGGTCCTTGCACCTTCTCAAATTACTCCGGTTTCTACAGGAGCGATACCGAAACAAATATCGAACAGCAGTATCAAAGCCCCTGTTCATAAAGAACTTGTGATTATTGAGCCTGCAAAACCTATATTTGTTTCTCGTTTTGCAGCTGATACATCCGGTGAAGACGTGTTATTCTATATAAATTCTAAGCTAAATGTTGTAAATAAAAATATCTCTGTTTACAAATTCAATTTTTCATACGAGCGAATTACGTCCTCTTTTAAAATATCTTTGCCTGGTGATCTTTTTCACAAGGTACTGGATCAAAAGTTTTGGCCTGACAATACGATGGTGCATGAATTTATTTCTAGACCTCGGCCTACAACTTCCTTGGCTACTTTTTCGGTTTTTAACAAGAATCAAAAAACTAGATTGTTGCTTTCAGTTCCTTATCCTTTACCAAAACGTTCGTGGCATTAACACAAAACTAAATAATTTATTAATTTTGAGTCACAACCTTCACTTTAATATAATAGCTTATAGTGAGACTTGGCTGAAACCTAACACTCTAAATACTGAAATTCTGTGCAACAAATTTAACATATACCGCAAAGATAGAAACTCCATTCCTGGTATTGGATCTAAAGGTGGGGGTGTGTTGATTGCAGTCAAAGCGACACATTTCTCTGAAGAGTTATTAATTCCAGAATCCTTGGACATTGAATTCTGTTGTGTTCATGTTAAGTTTGGTTCCTTGAGCCTTTTTATTACATGCTCATATATTCCTCCCCTTTCTACCTTAGAAGTTTATAGCAAACATTTGGCTTCTATTAGTAAAGTTTGCTCAAAACTGCAATATTTGATTGATCATATTTTAATAACTGGAGATTTTAACCTGCCAAACGTTTCTTGGAACTGCTGTTCTGAAATTCCTGAAATATTTTTACCTTCGTCTGAAAGTTCATCCGATAATTACTTTTTAAACGAGCTCTCAATCCAAGGGCTATTCCAACTTAGCTGCATTTTTAACAAAAATAATCGTTTGCTTGATCTGGTGTTTTTTGATGACAGCAATATCGCTTCTGTGTCTAAATCAGATCCTCTGGTTACACCCGAAGATTCTCATCATCCAACATTAGAAATTATTTTAAATTTTCCAAAACCATCTGTGCAGTATTATGATTCTCAACCACCTATTGAGTTTAACTTTAAAAAAACAAACTACGTGATTTTGAAGAATAACTTGTCTAATATAAACTGGAATTCTATTCTAAATATTAATACAAATAGTTTATCTTCTCAGATTCTTGATGATGCGGTATATGCGTTTAATAGAACGCTCAATGATTGTTTTCTTAAAGCTGTTCCGCAAAGGAAAGCCTCCTTGACATCGGGTCCGGTATGGTATACAAATGAATTCAGAAAAATGAGGAATTTGAAATCTAAATACTATAAAAAATATCAAAAAACACATAACATATGCGATTTTGGATGCTATACCTCGATTAAATACAGTTATCAACAGTTATGCAAACAATCCTATAATACCTACTTAACAAAAGTAAAATTAAACATCAAATCTGATGCTAAATCCTTCTGGAACTTTGTTAACACAAAACGCAAGATTGATTCCTATTCTTTGTTTATGAAGTATAATTCGGTTGAGTCTGATAATGATAATAGTATTTGCAATCTTTTTGCTGACTTTTTCAAGTCGACTTATTCATCATCGTCCTATGATTATTTAAGTTATCCTTTCAATATTCAATCTGGGGAAATATATTTCCCAATAATTGACACAAACACAGTCTTATCATTTTTAAAAAAATATTAAAACATCATATAAAAGTGGTCCTGATAACATACCTTCGTGTATATTAAAATACTGCTGTGAAGAATTAGTAACTCCAATCTCTTTACTATTTACTTCATCATTAAAATCCTGCTATTTTCCTGCAGCCTGGAAGCATTCATTTATCATTCCGCTGCATAAATCCGGAAATAGGTCTTTAATTGATAACTACCGTGGCATCGCAAAATTGAGCGCTTTGCCTAAACTTTTAGAGGCAATTGTTACATCACGACTATCGCATAGCGTTAAATCTTTAATGTCTCCTTTCCAACATGGGTTCCTTTCTGGAAAATCCACTGTTACTAACCTTCTCGAATTTACATCAAAAACTATAGAAAACTTTGGAAAAGGCATGCAGACTGATGTTATTTACACGGATTTTAGCAAAGCTTTTGACGTTGTAAATCACAAACTACTGATCTTAAAATTACATCTTGTTGGATTTCCTATACCGTTGGTAAAGTGGATTGAATCTTACTTAAGCAATAGAACACAATCTGTTCTTTTTAAGCTCAAGAAATCACACGAGTTTCCTGTTACTTCAGGAGTACCTCAAGGAAGTCATCTTGGGCCTCTTCTGTTTCTACTTTTTATAAACGATTTGCCATCTGTCATAATGCATTCCAGCATCTTAATGTTTGCTGACGACGTCAAACTCTTCCTTTCTTTTAAAAATGATAATGACGCTGTATTTTTGTAAGCCGACATAGATCATCTTCATAACTGGTGCAAAACGAACCGTATGAACCTCAACATGAAGAAATGCAAGCATATGTCTTTCTCGCGCAAACCACCAATTAAATGTACCTTCAAAATTTGTGGTTATCCATTGGAGTCCTTAGATAGTTTCAATGATCTTGGAGTTACAATGGTTCCTAAACTACGCTTTAATATTCATGTAAATAAAATAATAAATAGAGCAAATAGTACTTTAGGATTTTTTAAACGTTGGGCAAAAGAGTTTAATGATCCTTTCATTACGAAAACCTTATTCACTTCCCTAGTGCGGCCTATCTTAGAATACGCTTCAGTTGTTTGGTGCCCACGATACGGTTGTTACATAGACGACATTGAATCAGTGCAGAAACAATTTCTTTTGTTTTGCTTAAGCTACCTTTTTTGTAATACTGATTTTCACTTACCATCTTATGAATATCGGTTGCAACTCTTAAATCTTCCTTCTTTAAAAAATCGGAGAATTATGATAAATGCTTGTTGGATTATAAAACTTTTACATGGCTATGTAAACAGTCCATATTTATTGAGTAAAATATATTTTAATATTCCTCTTCGTCCTAGAAGATCTTTTGAGTTACTCCACATGAACTTTTGTAGAACTAATTATTTGCAAATGAACCTCTTAGAAGCGCTTGCGGTGATTTTAATTTTGTATCTGATGTTATATCCTTAAGTGAATCCATGGACTCAATCAAACATAAAATTATAGATTACCTGCAGTACCGTCGTTGATTATGTAAAGTTCTTTCAAACATATATCTGATGCATCTGGTGATTTGTAAACTCATTAATATAACAATCTAATGGATAAATGGACCTAAGCGTAAAATGGAAAATTTTGGTGGATAAACATCTAAGTAATCTGAATGGACCTAAACGTGCCATCTTCAGTTGCCTCATATCTTGATGATGATTGTTACTACACTTGTCGACGGTACCGTGGTGTCTTGGTGTCTTTTTACCTCTTGAAACACTACGTTAGATCGATTTGTAATATATTAATATGAGTGGCCGATAAGACCTAGTTTGTCTTGGTGCCTGCGATCGCAACTGGTTTTCTTTATTTTATGAAAATTGGTTTGGTGAAGTTGACCTAGTTTGTCGAGTAACCACCCTGTCAAGCCAGGATTTCACCGGCTTCAGGGAGACAGAACGATATATATTATATTTATACCTATTGGAGTGGTGTTTTATTGGGTATGAGACCTTGTTTATCACACGACTCCGCCGTATACAAAAATTGTTGCTGACTTGACCTTGTTTGTCTTGAAAACGCAACCCTGCTATGCTGTCTGATTTTATCGATTTTTACTTAACTTTTTTTCTATTATTTTTTATACTTTAATAAAATTATATACTTTAAGCAATTTACTAAAACTTTTTAGTTTGTTAATAATACATTATTTCATTCAAAATCATACTTTATATTTTTGAATTTTATTAAATATCTTATTTTATAATTTTAAATTTGCTATAAAACCTGTTAAGGTTTAGCAATCAAGTAAATAAATAAATAAATAAATGTGAATAATTGAAAATGTTTGATTTTGGATTTCCACCGTTTTCAGTTTTATTTGTAAAAAACCTGCGTTTTCATATATTCGGTTAGCTTGCAGTGACGTCTGGGTTGGGGCTAACATCGTCAGGAATGTTATTATCGTGAGAAGTACCTGCAAATTTAAATGGCCTTTTAATATTACATTCATGAATATTTTGTAAAAAAAATTTTCTAAATTTTGGCTCTTCTTTATATCTAGAGACTTATAATTTTTAATGAACCCTTCAGATCTGATTTCTTTATAACTCTCTCTATTTTTGCTCCGTTTTTCTAGCATGTTTACTTTACTTTTTTCTATTCTGGCTTTGATTATACTGTGATCTATAAGTTTATTTTGAACTATGAATGGAGTTGTTTTAATTGTACTATGGTAGGAGTTGTTATAATATTAAATGGCTTTCAACATTTGTGTTGAGATCGGAAGTTTATTTTCTAAGTTTAAAACACGTATTCGTTCCGTGAGTGAATTATTAAGTCGTTCTTTATCAGAATTCCCTGTGTGACTGTTTGGTTTCGTCACATGGTATTCTATTCCTTCTTCAGACAAAAGATCTCTTATATTTCTTGAATTGAATTCATTGTCAAAAATGAATTTTTTAATTTTTCCCTTGATTGCTAAAAATGCTCTCATTTTTCCTGATATCGTCTGACTGACTATTCCTATCCGGAAGTCGGAAACTTATGGCGTGTTTGGAAAATTTATCGACGAAAATAATAAACGATTGTTTACTATTTACATATGTATCGACATGTATTATTTCATTTGTAGTGGAGGGTGTTTCTGTTAAAATAAATTTGTTTCTAATAGGATTCCAATCGTATTTTGCACCAGTGCAAATATCACAATTATTAATTATTTCGTGAATTTTGGTTTTTAGTTCAGGATGATAAATCTTTGGTTTCATTCCTTCATAAGTTGGGATTATTCCAGAATGCCCAGTTTCATTTTTATGGAACAATGATATTTGTTTCGCTAATTCATTCGGATTGTCTATGTCTTTCGCAAAATAGCTACATTTAACGAAAGTAACATTTTTATCGTTTGTATATATGCTGATTAAAGTTTGTTGTAATTTGTTGTATTCGTGGTCGGTAAGTTCGGAATAAATTCCAATTTTTCCTTTTGTTATGTGTCTTCGGACGACATTAATTACATTGTTTGTATCTAAGTCATTTTTATCAATGAAAATTCCTTTATTCTTAAATGTGTTAACAAATTCAAGATCCTTAGTTTGCTTAAGAATTATTTGCGTTCTAAATCGGTTTACAACCGTATTTAAGATTGAAAAATGATAATTTAAATTCTCTTCTTGGGAATGAATCGTTTGATCTTCTATTGTATCATTATCGTTATGAACTAACATTGATTCATTATCATTATTAAATTCCTCCATTGTGTTCAAATTTTCAACATGGACTTCAAACATTTGATTTAATTCTCTACCATAGTCTTCATTGTTTATGGTGTTTATTTCATTTGTATTAGTATTTATCCTACTTAAAAAGTCAGCGATTTTATTTTGTTTTCCCTTTAGAAAGTCAACATTAATATCGTATTCGCCTAGTGAAATTAACCATCTTTGTAATCGCGGATTTATATCGTTTCCGGAATATTTTGTATATAACCACTTTATTGGTTCATGGTCGGTAAAAATATCAAATTGCTATCCATATAGATAAGGACGATAATATTTAGTTCCCCACACTATCTCAAGTAACTCTTTTTCGATAGTGGAGTAATTAATTTCATGGGCATTTAAAGTTCTTGAAGCAAAACAAATTGGATGCCCTTCTTGGGACAAGACTGCACCAAGTGCCGTGTTGCTAGCATCAGTATAAAATTGAAATTTCTTATTAAAATTTGGGTATCTTAGTATAGGGGGATTAGTGAGAATATCCTTAAGTTTTTCAAAGGATAAAATATAGTTTGGGTCATTTGTATTAACCTTAGAATCTTTTTTTAGATAATTTATCATTGGATCAGCAATTTTTGAATAGTCTTTAATGAACTTTCTATAGAATCCTGTAACACCTAAGAAAGATTTTATTTGCTTCTGGTTCGTAGGTAATTTAAGTAACTGAATGCTTTTAATTTTATTTGGGTTGGGTTTTACTCCTTCAGAAGTAAGAATGTGTCCCAAGAACTCTGTTTCTTTTCTTAAGAAATTTGATTTATCAATTTGAATTTTTAATCCAGCTCCCTGCAATCTCTCAAAAACTTTTTTAAGATTAATTATATGTTCTTCCAATGAAGTGCTAAAAATCAAAATGTCGTCTAAGTAGACAACGCAAATTTTATTGATTAAATCTTTTAAAACGAAAATCATCATCCTTTGAAAAGTGGATGGGGCATTTTTAAGTCCAAATAGCATACGGATAAACTCGTAATGACCAAATGGAGTCGAGAAAGCCGTTTTCTTTCGATCTGAGTCTTTGACAAGTATTTGATGGAAACCTTTGGCTAGGTCTATGGTGCTGAAGTATTGCACTTTTCCTAATTTATCCAAAATTCCATCTATATTTGGTATTGGGAACTTATCACTGATCGTAATTTCGTTTAATTTCCGATAGTCAATTACAATTCGCCATTTTTGTTGCATTGAGTTATCAAGTTTTTTTTTTACAATCCATAATGGACTGTTATATGGAGAGTTGCCGTGTTTTATAATTCCTTGTTTTAACATGTCTGAGATTTGTTTTTCAATCTCTTTTTCATGAACTTGAGGATAACGGTATATTTTCGAATAAATCGGACTATCAATTGAAGTAATAATTTCATGTTCTATTTCATTAGTTGCTGTTAGTGTATCACCTTCTTTATAAAATAAATTACAATATTCGTTTAGAATTTTGGTTATGGCTTTTTTTTCTTCGAAATTTAAATTGTCGAGATTTATTCTTCCTGAGTCGGAGAACTCTAATGTACTTATTTCGTTTAGAATGTACGGGTAATAACTGTTTTGGAACATGATTTTTTTCTGGTTTATTGTCAGGTATCCGTTTTCTAGGTCAATCTTAGAATTAAGAGGTGCTAGAAAATTCATACCAATTATGGCATCGTACTTTTGACTAGGAAAATCAACTACCTTCCATGAGAAGGTTCCCGAGACATAAAATTCTCTGGGTATTGGTGTTATAATCTTCGTCATTATTTTATTAAGACCGTTAATAGTTTTGTACCAAAGCGGTTTTGGTAACATTTCTTCTTTGAAGGTGTTTAAAATAAATGGTTTAATGATACTAGTATCAGGACCAGTATCAATCAGGCATTTAATAATAGTATTCCCAATAGTAACATCTACTATTGGTAATTTTGACTCCGAGGCTCGTTGGTAAAATTTACGTCTGTTTCTTGTAAGTTTCCGATCTCCATAGGTTCCCAATTTTGTTCATTTAAATTTGAACTTTGTTGTCTAAAAGTATTTCCCATGTATTGTCTATTAGAATTGTTAGTATTTCTTGTTTGATTTGAGTAGGTTCTGCTATGTGACACATTTTGATGTCTTGAATTCGAATTATTAGGAGGATGACTTAATTGAACGTTTCCGAATCTGTTATAATTATTTTGGTATTGTCCAGAGCTTTTATTATTATTGTTATTTTGGTACTGACCAGATTTATTGTTACTGAACTGTCCCGATCTGTTACTATTGTTAGAATATTGGTACTTATTAGAAACATTATTATAACTATTTTGGTTTTGTTTTTGATAATCAGAATTATTTCTTTTATTGTGAACGTGATTCTAATAATCATTAAATTTTGCAAATTTTTTAAAAACTTTTTTATTATTAAATGCAATAGCCCTTTCATCATCTAGTAGCTTAAGCCTACAGTAATTGTTGTACAGGTTGGTTAAACTATCATTTTCATTTAGATGAATCCGAAAGTTTCCATCTATTTTTTCTAATAAAATCTCTTTGAGATCTCTTTCTACATTTTCTTGCCGGTATATGACGGGTTTTCTTAAATCAAATTCGTATAATTCATTAATTTCGAAACTAGCTACTCTAAACTCATCAAATAGTTCTCTTAAGTTGCTAACCTTAATGCTTCTGCATCTATTGAATATGTCTCCATAATTCCCCTGGGGTTGAAATTGCTGCAACAGCCTTCTTTTTATTTCGTCCCAGTTACAGGTTCCTCCAAGTTGTCGTATACACCTTCCTGCGTCTAGAAGCAGTTTTTCGTTTACAATAATCTGTATTCCGAATTCTCCGAGTTGAATGTTTGACCCACAGAGTGATAGACACCTTTCAACTGAATTGATGAAGGCTAACAAATGATGTTCTTTACTGCCTTTAAATGGTTTTATATGGCGGAATTGATGTACATATAATGTTTTCGTTGCTTAACATCAATGGTTCTTGTTGCTGTGGCTGCTGTTGTTGCTGCTCTTGAAGCTGGTGCTCTTGAGCTCTAATTGTTTGCTCCTGTTGGTGCAGTGCCAACTCAAGCTGCTGAATTTTCAAATTTAACTCGTTTTATTCCATTTCTGTTTTTAATTCTTTAGGTCTATTTGAATCAAACTTGGTGTTTTCACGTTTAATTTTGTTCATATGGACACTTTATTTCATCTTAATTGAATGACAAGTTCGATAGTTTATTTATTATTTTTTTTATTATTATTACTTTTTTTTCTTTAACGTAAGGTTCACTAGTTATCATACTAATCTATCTTTAGATTTGACAAGTTAACCGACTGCGACTGAATTACGGTGTTGTATAAAAACACAAGAGCATTTATATTTCAATGTCTTTATTTAATAACTTGAATCTTAAGACTAACTTGAAAATATCTTAGAAGCTAATTTGCCCCGATAGTGTGTTTGTATGTATGTATGTATATATGTGTGTATGTTCGACTTCTGTGTTGTGACTGTTGTTCGGTGTCTGCAAATATGCTGAATTGGCAAAATGTGACTGTGGGAATATATTCTAAGTTCGGTGCATGAAAATATGTGCCGAATTGTAGGTTTTAAATATATTTAAGCGGATGTGGAGAATTAAGTTACAATGGGAATGTAACTCGCGTCCAAATTCTTTTCTTAGTAAAGCCTTTAGTTCTGCATACCGAAAGCATTTAGCCGGTGACGGTCGTTTATCTTGTGTTGTTTCTGTTATTGTAATTTGTATATATCAGTTTTTATTAATCTCCATGTGTGCTGTATTGTGATTGAAAATTATTTTTAGTGTTAATAAAGTGAAGTCTTTTATTTTCATGGTGTAGTATATTCATTTTTTAATGTTTTATTGTGGTACATATATAGTTTTATTTATCGTCATAGTTTGATAGCTGAGCTGCTGCTTATATACTTTTTTCTTTCTCTTTTTTTTGCGTTCCTCTTTGTGCGTTATTTGTTTATTTGCTTATACTAAGCACAGAGAATTGTTGCAGTTGCTTTTAAACTGTAACATATTATATTAACCCATTAGCACTTAGTCATTATTTATTAGACATTATTTTTGTACACATATAATTTTTAACTTTATTTTTCGCTGTGGAATATTTTTCCGTAGAAAATTTTGCTACTTTTTCTTTAGACGAGCTTTGCAAAAGTCAAAACATTCTGAACCGTATGTTCAGTTGTTCTGGCCCATGTGGGCGTTTGTTCCATATTTCATGTGCTGGGATCTCTAAGTCGTGTCTTGATGATTTAATCTCACCACGATCAGGTCTTCGCTGGTATTGCGCTTCGTGTAGGGTTCTTTCACCAGATGAGTTTTTCTCAAAAATTAAGCTTTTCGGTGATAGTCTTAACGCTTTAAATAACAATTTTAAAGAAATTGTTAAATTTTTTAATGAAGTAAGCAGCTCACCCAACACTAGCATTTGTGATGAAAAGTCTTCATCGGTAAATATTTCGACCGCATTGTCTCAGACTCTTCCAGCCTCTTCTTCTGAGACTCAAATAGTTTTATCTAAAAAAGACCTAAATATTTCGAAGAAAAAGAGAAATAATTCCAAAAATAAAAGTAATAAGCGGCGCATGACGCTTCCAGCCACTTTAGAAACGAAGCAGATCTCGGCTAAACCAGTGTTTACGCCAGTGAGAATAGATAATATAGTTATTACTCCATCTTCTCCATCTGTTTCTCCCCGGTTAGAAATGACATAACTAATGAGCGCAATAGTTCATTAAATTTAGGAGCGTTGTCGAGAAAAAAGTTTTCATTTCAAGCCTTCAGCCCGACACAACAAGTGAAAATGTATTGACGTTTGTCAAACATAACCAATTAGTAAGTCAGACTGCTTTCTGCTCGTGCAAAAAAATTGGCAATAAACCGTCACAGTGGCTGCTGAAGTGTTTGCAACTGTTCTGAGCTCTAATCTGTGGGCTGATAATATCTTTGTTTCTGAGTTTAAGCCTAAACACAGGTCTAGAAGGACGAATAATATCGCCAGTCAGAGCCAAAAAAACTAAATAGGCTTTCCCTTTACTATCAAAATGTAAGGGGATTGCGTTCAAAGACGCGCGACATTTTTTTGTCAACTCAGAATTTTTCTGAAGATATTATCGCGTTAACTGAAACTTGGTTGAATGGAGGAATTACTGACTTAGAGCTGTTTGACAATAGTTTTCAAGTATATAGGAAGGATAGACACGCTGCCAATAATTCTGCAGTTGGTGGTGGTGTCCTATTAGCTGTAAGGAACTCCTGTGTTAGTTCCTTTATTAATATTCCCTGCTCTGCTTACATCGAACTTATATGCGTTAAGGTTGTACATTGCAATTCTAATGTATTTGTTATTGATGCATACGTTCCTCCTAAGAGCAGTGTAGAGGTCTATGCAAGCCTTGCGGATTGCATAGAATTTATATTAAATTTACTTGACGTTAATGAGGACATTTTGTTGTTGGGCGATTTTAATTTGCCTGACTTAAAATGGCATTCTTCTGACGATGAAACACATTTTTGTGCATCTAATTCGAAGACACGCCAAGAACATATATTTATTGACAATATATGTTCTGACTTACAACAAGTTAGTTGTATTTATAATAGTCTGGAAAGGCTGCTTGACCTAGTCTTAACTACAGACAGTAACAATGTCATTGTTCAGAAGGCCCTTCATGCTTTGGCAACTATTGATAATTACCACCCACCTTTGAGTATTTGCTATAAATCCGATAGGGAGAATATGGTAAACTCAAGCTCTGTTGACACAGTTTATGAATTCAATTTCAAAAAAGCTGACTTTTTGGGGTTAAATCATTTACTTTATAGTAAATTAAATATAATTTCAGAATAAATAAATAATAATAATCTTAATAGTTCAATAAATTTTTTCTATACGGAGCTCTTTGCCATGTTTTCTCAGTCTGTACCATATAGTCTCAAATTTGCGAAAAATTCTGCCTACCCTTGGTACACAAAGGATTTAAAGACTCTTCGCAACATTAGGAATAGGGCATGGAAGAAATATGTTTGTAGTTTTGTCTCAAATGACCTAGAAACATACAAACGTTTGTTTCTGGAATTTGAGAATTCCTCAGCTGCATTATATAATGAGTATTTGGATAATATGAAGCTGATTTTTTTGTCTGATCCAAGAAAAGTTTGGGGATTTATTAATGTTAAGAAGAATACTGATGGATTTCCTTCTTCTTTCAAACTTCAGGATGGATTTACTGACGATTCCACCATTATTTGTGGCTTATTTGCCAATCTTTTTAAAGAATCTTTTTGTTCAGATTCTTTTAATTCTGATTTAGCGTATTTTGATTATATGAACAACGCATCCAGAGTTTCTTTGGGGCATATATCTTTTACCTCAGAGGATATTTTTAAGTATATTGAATCAATCGATGAGGATTTTGGCGCTGGACCAGATGGAGTTCCTGCCGCAGTGTTAAAACAATGCGGCTCCATTTTATATCAGCCACTTTCGTTACTTTTTAATAAATCAATTAATGAAAGTAATTTGGAAGAAGCTCAAATACTGAACTTGGAGTTGCGATGCCGATTAAACTTCTTCATCTCTCTTCATTTAAGCCATCGGTCACATATACTAATGTGATTGATTATGTTGCATCTCATGCTAATATTGATAAACATCATATAAATTGCTTTCGTCTGGAGAAAAGAGATACCGATGAAAAAAATATTAAAAGCGTCAACTTTAAGCTCAGCATTCCTGCATGCTTCTACGATAAAATTCTAAATCCTGAGCTTTGGCCTGTGGGTGTTCGTGTTCGCCCGTTCTCTTTTTTAGATCCAAAATTCACGCCTCAAAAGCAAATACAATAAAACAAATCAATGCCAACTTTGCTTCCAGTAATAATTGCATCAAATTTTATTTTCAAAACTTATCAGGGATGCGTACAAAATTAAATACTACTCATTCTTTTTGCACTGAAAATGACTATGATGTATTAATACTTGTTGAAACTTGGCTGAATAATGATTTTTTGGATGAGGAGATTGCTGATCCCTCTATTTTCCAAGTATATCGGAAAGATCGATCTGTTGCTCAAACTGGATGCTCCAGAGGTGGGAGAGTTATTATTATTGTTCGAAAAAAATTATACTCTTCGCTGTGCACTCTAGATTCCCTGGACGGATTAATAGACCAGGTTTGCATTTCTATCCATCTTCCAAAAGGAAAAATGTTTGTCTGTGCTTCCTACATTCCGCCTAACAGCTCTTATGAAATTTATAACGCTCATGTTAATAATATATTATCATTGTCTGCAATTGATGGTGGTGAAAATATCTGCGTCGCAGGTGACTTTAATCTTAGTAAAGTAAACTGGAACTTTTCATCTGATGACAAAATTTTTGTGCCAACAAATGTTAACCAGGCACACGAGATTCATCTAATCGATAGTTTTTTTAATATTGATTTGATTCAAATTAATTCTATTTTTAATAAGTTATCCAAATTACTTGATTTAATTTTTATAACCAAATCGCTAAATTATGAATTATATTAATGTCCATTTTCTATTTCTGAATCAAGCATTCATCACTCTGCGCTTACTTTTAATATAGAATTTTATGAATATTTTAATATAACTAGTTCCTCACAACATTTTCATGATTATAAAAATTGCAATTTTGAAACTATAAATCGGCTCATTAATGAAATAAATTGGAAATCGCTTTTTGATAATTTGGACGTCTCGTTATGCTTTGATATATTTCTAAGCAACTTATCCAATATACTGGCTTGTAATATTCCTTTAAAGAAATTAATCCATAAGCTTCCCTGGTACACTAAGGGATTAAAAAAACTGAAAAATTTGCGTAACAAATTTTTCAATGAGTTTAAAATTTCTGGAAACCCTGATTTTAAATCTAAATATGTTCACTATTCACGCGAATTTAATTTTTTAAATAAATTTCTTTATAAACAGTATGTTTTAAGCATTGAAAACCGGATTCAAACCGATGCTAAATCTTTTTGGACCTTTATACAATCTAAAAAGGGTTCTTCGAATATTCCCTCATCTATGTTTTATAATGGTGCATTTTCTTACTCCGTAAATGATACAGTTGAATTGTTTGTAAATTATTTTAAATCTAATTTTGTAAATAATCCGGATCAAGTCAACTCCTGTGTGGCTGATAACGTAAACACTAGCATTAATTTTGGTAATATGCTGGTTACACTCTCTGATGTTGAAACTGCTATAAATAGCCTGAAAAACTCGATCAAATGTGATCTAGATGGTCTTCCCGCTTTTTTGTTAAAAAAATGTGCTCACTCTTTGTCCTCACCTCTCTGTTTTATTTTCAATAAATCACTCACTTCGGGAATTTTTATCGATAAATGGAAAGCTTCGCTTATAACAACAGTTTTTAAAGCCGGCAACAAACATGATATTTTAAACTACAGACCCATCTCTAAGCTAACCAATACTTCTAAGCTTTTTGAAAAAATCGTTAAAGATAAAATGTACTTTGCATTAAAAAATTTAATAAGTCCAAATCAACATGGGTTTGTCTCTGGTAGGTCAACTACTACTAACATTAGTGTTTTCACAAACTACTGCATCACCACCTTTGAAGAACGCTCTCAACTTGATGTAATTTATTCCGACATATCTAAAGCTTTTGACAAATTGTCACACGATATTTTGTTACTAAAGCTAGCTAAGATTGGCTTTCATTCAGTTTTTCTCTCTTGGTTGGGATCATACCTCTCTAACAGAGTTTCATACGTTGCCATTGACAATGTCAAATCGTCTTCATTTTTAGCAACGTCTGGAGATCCCCAAGGTAGTATTCTTGGACCCTTACTTTTTGTTATTTTTATAAATGATGTTTCCACATGCTTCAATACTGCCCAATTTTTACTTTATGCCGACGATCTTAAAGTATTTCATAAAGTAAAAAGTCTGTCGGATGCAATTCATCTTCAAAATGATTTAAATAATGTCTTTTCTTGGTTTAAATTAAACCAGTTATCACTAAACCTAAGAAAATGCTTTGTCGTTTCTTATTATAAACTTAATTCTCCGATTCTAATTGATTATACTCTTGATAATTCGGCTTTAGTTAGATTATCCGAAATCCGTGACTTAGGCGTAATTTTTGACTCCGGTCTTAACTTTAGTTCTCATTTAAATCGTATCATCCCCAAAGCCTACTCTCTTTTAGCGTTTGTTAGACGCAATAGTGCTGGGTTCGCTGACCCATACACATTTAAAACATTATATTCGTCCCTTGTAAGATCAAGCCTTGAATATGCATCTTTTATTTGGAGCCCTTTTTACTCAGTTCATATAAAAAGATTGGAACAAGTCCATAAACGATTTTTGAAATTTGCTTTGCGCTCTTTAAGTTTTTCTGATCCTCTGCCATCATACAGGACGCGTCGATTGCTTATTGGTCTATCTTCTCTTGAAGATAGACGACTACTGCATAGTATTATGATTATTTATGACTTAATTAATGGTTACATTATCTGTGAGAAATTACTCGAACTAATATCGTTTAATATTCCACAAAAATCGTTACGCAACTCTAATTATTTTTATATTAACTGTCATAGAACTAATTATGCCATTAATGAGCCAATAAATAGAGTCCTTATAGCTATTAATAGTTTGTACAATAACAATTTGTTAGATTTTTCTATGCCTAAACTGGCTTTTAAAAATACAATAACTTTTTTACTAAATGGTGTTTAAAAAAAAACTGTGTACTTAATTATTTTTTAAGTTGCTTAGTCTGTAAGGAATTTTGTCCATAGACGTAAACAAATAAACTAAACTAATTTTCCTCTTTTTTGGAACAAATCTTATATCAGTCCTATTTACAAAAAAGGTTGCAGGAATGACGTCACTTATTATAGGCCTATCGCTAAATTGTCTTCGGTTCCTAAACTTTTTGAGCGAATATGTACGATCGAGTGAAAATTCAGTGTTGGCAAATCATGACGACTCGTCAGCATGGTTTTGTTACTGGCAGACCCACTGTGTCTAATCTCCTCGATTTCAATACATTCTGCTTAAAATCTCTTGATTCTGGTAGCCAGGTTGATTGCATTTACACTGACTTTAGCAAAGCTTTTGATAAATTACCACATAATCTAATTTTATTAAAACCTTAATTAATGGGATTTCCACAGTATTTTGTAAACTGGATCAAATCGTATTTTATGGAGCGATCTTATCAAATACGGTTCCGAGGCGTGTTGTTTTCTAAATTTGTTGCAGAATTGGGTGTTCCTCAAGGAAGCCACCTGGGTCCACTTCTGTTTATTTTGGCAATTAATGATGTTACCCACGTCATCAAACACTCTCATTTGCTTATTTATGCAGATGATATGAAAATATACAGAACAATTGATTCTAATGACAATTCAGACCTGCTCCAGTCAGACTTGAACTCCTTTGAGGTTTGGTGTTCTAAAAATAACATGTTTTTAAATCCAGATAAATGCCAAACTACGTGTAACTACCGTCAAAGACCTTGGTATATGCATGGATTCTAAGTTATCGTTTAACATGCATACTGATAGAATTTGTAAAAAAGCGTCTTCTATGCTTGGTTTTATAAAACGATGGGCCAAAGGTAACTTTAAGGTAAAAAAAATCCACTGGTCTTATTCTGCTTGATGTAGAAAAAGCCTTTGATTCCGTTTGGCACAACGGGTTAATTTTCAAACTTATAAATTATAGCTTTCCGTTACAATTAATCAAAATAATAAAAAGTTTCCTAACAAACCGATTTTACTGCGTACATATTAATGAAGAACACTCTGATTTCATTAATATTCCTGCCGGAGTTCCTCAAGGTTCAGTTATAGGTCCCCTTCTTTTTTTAATTTATTGCTCTGATCTACCAAAATCTTCGTGCTGCAATTATGGTGTATATGCGGATGATACAGCAATATTCTATTCGCATGAGTTTGGTCAAAATGTCTTGACTGAACTACAATGCCAACTTAATAATGTTGCTCAATACTTTGAGAAATGGAAAATCAAAGTCAACGCTAGTAAAACACAGGCCATCTTTTTTTACTAGAAAAAGAAAATCTTGTTTTTTACCTAGCTCTAAATTAATAATCAACGGATTTGAAGTTCCATGGTCAAATAGTGTAAAATATCTTGGGATCTACCTAAACCAAAAATTAATCTTTCGAGAGCATAGTGATATGATAAAAAAATTTAATATAGCGATAAAAATGTTATATCCATTAATTAACAGACATTCAAAGCTTAGCAACGAAAATAAAATTATAATTACGAAAGTCATTTTTCAATCTATTATTTTATATGCTTGTCCAGTTTGCTGCTCTTGTGCACAAATGCATTTAAAAAAATTACAAATTTCTCAAAACAAACTTTTGAAAATGAATCTAAATTGCCTTGGCATTTTTCTACAAAGGCATTACATAAGAAGTCTAATGTCGACTTAATATCAAATCGTATCCAAACGATAACTAAAAAATTTATAATGCTGAGCCGCATTTCTAATAATCCTTTAATATCTAGTTTATATGAAGCATAACGCTATTAAAAAAATTATTTATATATTTTCTTTTCTTTTTTTTGTTAATTTATTAATATTATCGTTAACAATTTACTTATTATCGTTAACTCATTTTGTTAACCTATTCTGCTTATTTAATTAGTAATTTACTTCATTTCACATTGGCATAAGCCTTCTATTTGTTTTTTTTATAAATTTTTCTCCATCTCTAGTCATCCCTTAGTATTTAAGTCTAAACTGGAAGGTTTTTGTTGTAGTTTTCCTTCGCAAACTTCAAAATTAAAACGTATGTTATAGAAGCCTTATGTAAATAATAAAATGAAGAATTTCTAGCTGTAAGGTTATACCAGATCTCTGTAAATTGTGTGATAACTTTATGTATAATAACGTTTTTCTACTACAAATAAACAAAATTAAAAGTCGTGTAACTACCGTCAAAGACCTTGGTATATGCATGGATTCTAAATTTTCGTTTAACATGCATATTGATAGAATTTGTAAAAAGCGTCTTCTTTGCTTGGTTTTATAAAACGGTGGGAAAAAGAGTTTGATAGCTTAATAAAAACTACAACTCTGTATTATTCAATCGTGCGTCCTCACTTGGAGTACGCAAGTTAAGTGTGGTTTCCACATTACAATGTGCATGTTGATCGTATAGAAAGAATTCAAAAACGTTTTGTTCGGTTTGCTCTAAGAGGCTTGAGTGGAACTGACACATTTAACCTTCCTCCATATGAGGATCGTTTGAAATTATTTAAGATGCAATCTTTAAGTGAGAGAAGAAAATCTGCTGATATAGTCTACTTACACCAACTCTTAACTGGTGTATTCGACTCTCCAGAGCTTCTTTCTCTTATAAATTTTAACACTAACCGTAGAAGCAGTAGAAACTCTAACAACTTAATTTATTTACCATTTAGTAGAACAAATTATATGTTAACTGCTCCATTAAATCGCATGAGTACCTTTGTTAACAACTGTAACGTGTTTGATGTTAACTTGTCGAAAGTGTTACGTCTAGGGGGATTTTGAAATATTATCCGGTATACTATAAAATGTTAACGAGCTAATATTATAATAATAATAATAATAATAATAACAATAATAATAATAATAATAATAATAATAATAATAATAATAATAATAATAATAATAATAATAATAATAGTAATAATAATAATAATAATAATAATAATAATAATAATAATAATAATAATAATAATAATAATAATAATAATAATAATAATAATAATAATAATAATAATAATAATAATAATAATAATAATAATAATAATAATAATAATAATAATAATAATAATAATAATAATAATAATAATAATAATAATAATAATAATAATAATAATAATAATAATAATAATAATAATAATAATAATAATAATAATAATAATAATAATAATAATAATAATAATAATAATAATAATAATAATAATAATAATAATAATAATAATAATAATAATAATAATAATAATAATAATAATAATAATAATAATAATAATAATAATAATAATAATAATAATAATAATAATAATAATAATAATAATAATAATAATAATAATAATAATAATAATAATAATAATAATAATAATAATAATAATAATAATAATAATAATAATAATAATAATAATAATAATAATAATAATAATAATAATAATAATAATAATAATAATAATAATAATAATAATAATAATAATAATAATAATAATAATAATAATAATAATAATAATAATAATAATAATAATAATAATAATAATAATAATAATAATAATAATAATAATAATAATAATAATAATAATAATAATAATAATAATAATAATAATAATAATAATAATAATAATAATAATAATAATAATAATAATAATAATAATAATAATAATAATAATAATAATAATAATAATAATAATAATAATAATAATAATAATAATAATAATAATAATAATAATAATAATAATAATAATAATAATAATAATAATAATAATAATAATAATAATAATAATAATAATAATAATAATAATAATAATAATAATAATAATAATAATAATAATAATAATAATAATAATAATAATAATAATAATAATAATAATAATAATAATAATAATAATAATAATAATAATAATAATAATAATAATAATAATAATAATAATAATAATAATAATAATAATAATAATAATAATAATAATAATAATAATAATAATAATAATAATAATAATAATAATAATAATAATAATAATAATAATAATAATAATAATAATAATAATAATAATAATAATAATAATAATAATAATAATAATAATAATAATAATAATAATAATAATAATAATAATAATAATAATAATAATAATAATAATAATAATAATAATAATAATAATAATAATAATAATAATAATAATAATAATAATAATAATAATAATAATAATAATAATAATAATAATAATAATAATAATAATAATAATAATAATAATAATAATAATAATAATAATAATAATAATAATAATAATAATAATAATAATAATAATAATAATAATAATAATAATAATAATAATAATAATAATAATAATAATAATAATAATAATAATAATAATAATAATAATAATAATAATAATAATAATAATAATAATAATAATAATAATAATAATACTAATAATAATAATAATAATAATAATAATAATAATAATAATAATAATAATAATAATAATAATAATAATAATAATAATAATAATAATAATAATAATAATAATAATAATAATAATAATAATAATAATAATAATAATAATAATAATAATAATAATAATAATAATAATAATAATAATAATAATAATAATAATAATAATAATAATAATAATAATAATAATAATAATAATAATAATAATAATAATAATAATAATAATAATAATAATAATAATAATAATAATAATAATAATAATAATAATAATAATAATAATAATAATAATAATAATAATAATAATAATAATAATAATAATAATAATAATAATAATAATAATAATAATAATAATAATAATAATAATAATAATAATAATAATAATAATAATAATAATAATAATAATAATAATAATAATAATAATAATAATAATAATAATAATAATAATAATAATAATAATAATAATAATAATAATAATAATAATAATAATAATAATAATAATAATAATAATAATAATAATAATAATAATAATAATAATAATAATAATAATAATAATAATAATAATAATAATAATAATAATAATAATAATAATAATAATAATAATAATAATAATAATAATAATAATAATAATAATAATAATAATAATAATAATAATAATAATAATAATAATAATAATAATAATAATAATAATAATAATAATAATAATAATAATAATAATAATAATAATAATAATAATAATAATAATAATAATAATAATAATAATAATAATAATAATAATAATAATAATAATAATAATAATAATAATAATAATAATAATAATAATAATAATAATAATAATAATAATAATAATAATAATAATAATAATAATAATAATAATAATAATAATAATAATAATAATAATAATAATAATAATAATAATAATAATAATAATAATAATAATAATAATAATAATAATAATAATAATAATAATAATAATAATAATAATAATAATAATAATAATAATAATAATAATAATAATAATAATAATAATAATAATAATAATAATAATAATAATAATAATAATAATAATAATAATAATAATAATAATAATAATAATAATAATAATAATAATAATAATAATAATAATAATAATAATAATAATAATAATAATAATAATAATAATAATAATAATAATAATAATAATAATAATAATAATAATAATAATAATAATAATAATAATAATAATAATAATAATAATAATAATAATAATAATAATAATAATAATAATAATAATAATAATAATAATAATAATAATAATAATAATAATAATAATAATAATAATAATAATAATAATAATAATAATAATAATAATAATAATAATAATAATAATAATAATAATAATAATAATAATAATAATAATAATAATAATAATAATAATAATAATAATAATAATAATAATAATAATAATAATAATAATAATAATAATAATAATAATAATAATAATAATAATAATAATAATAATAATAATAATAATAATAATAATAATAATAATAATAATAATAATAATAATAATAATAATAATAATAATAATAATAATAATAATAATAATAATAATAATAATAATAATAATAATAATAATAATAATAATAATAATAATAATAATAATAATAATAATAATAATAATAATAATAATAATAATAATAATAATAATAATAATAATAATAATAATAATAATAATAATAATAATAATAATAATAATAATAATAATAATAATAATAATAATAATAATAATAATAATAATAATAATAATAATAATAATAATAATAATAATAATAATAATAATAATAATAATAATAATAATAATAATAATAATAATAATAATAATAATAATAATAATAATAATAATAATAATAATAATAATAATAATAATAATAATAATAATAATAATAATAATAATAATAATAATAATAATAATAATAATAATAATAATAATAATAATAATAATAATAATAATAATAATAATAATAATAATAATAATAATAATAATAATAATAATAATAATAATAATAATAATAATAATAATAATAATAATAATAATAATAATAATAATAATAATAATAATAATAATAATAATAATAATAATAATAATAATAATAATAATAATAATAATAATAATAATAATAATAATAATAATAATAATAATAATAATAATAATAATAATAATAATAATAATAATAATAATAATAATAATAATAATAATAATAATAATAATAATAATAATAATAATAATAATAATAATAATAATAATAATAATAATAATAATAATAATAATAATAATAATAATAATAATAATAATAATAATAATAATAATAATAATAATAATAATAATAATAATAATAATAATAATAATAATAATAATAATAATAATAATAATAATAATAATAATAATAATAATAATAATAATAATAATAATAATAATAATAATAATAATAATAATAATAATAATAATAATAATAATAATAATAATAATAATAATAATAATAATAATAATAATAATAATAATAATAATAATAATAATAATAATAATAATAATAATAATAATAATAATAATAATAATAATAATAATAATAATAATAATAATAATAATAATAATAATAATAATAATAATAATAATAATAATAATAATAATAATAATAATAATAATAATAATAATAATAATAATAATAATAATAATAATAATAATAATAATAATAATAATAATAATAATAATAATAATAATAATAATAATAATAATAATAATAATAATAATAATAATAATAATAATAATAATAATAATAATAATAATAATAATAATAATAATAATAATAATAATAATAATAATAATAATAATAATAATAATAATAATAATAATAATAATAATAATAATAATAATAATAATAATAATAATAATAATAATAATAATAATAATAATAATAATAATAATAATAATAATAATAATAATAATAATAATAATAATAATAATAATAATAATAATAATAATAATAATAATAATAATAATAATAATAATAATAATAATAATAATAATAATAATAATAATAATAATAATAATAATAATAATAATAATAATAATAATAATAATAATAATAATAATAATAATAATAATAATAATAATAATAATAATAATAATAATAATAATAATAATAATAATAATAATAATAATAATAATAATAATAATAATAATAATAATAATAATAATAATAATAATAATAATAATAATAATAATAATAATAATAATAATAATAATAATAATAATAATAATAATAATAATAATAATAATAATAATAATAATAATAATAATAATAATAATAATAATAATAATAATAATAATAATAATAATAATAATAATAATAATAATAATAATAATAATAATAATAATAATAATAATAATAATAATAATAATAATAATAATAATAATAATAATAATAATAATAATAATAATAATAATAATAATAATAATAATAATAATAATAATAATAATAATAATAATAATAATAATAATAATAATAATAATAATAATAATAATAATAATAATAATAATAATAATAATAATAATAATAATAATAATAATAATAATAATAATAATAATAATAATAATAATAATAATAATAATAATAATAATAATAATAATAATAATAATAATAATAATAATAATAATAATAATAATAATAATAATAATAATAATAATAATAATAATAATAATAATAATAATAATAATAATAATAATAATAATAATAATAATAATAATAATAATAATAATAATAATAATAATAATAATAATAATAATAATAATAATAATAATAATAATAATAATAATAATAATAATAATAATAATAATAATAATAATAATAATAATAATAATAATAATAATAATAATAATAATAATAATAATAATAATAATAATAATAATAATAATAATAATAATAATAATAATAATAATAATAATAATAATAATAATAATAATAATAATAATAATAATAATAATAATAATAATAATAATAATAATAATAATAATAATAATAATAATAATAATAATAATAATAATAATAATAATAATAATAATAATAATAATAATAATAATAATAATAATAATAATAATAATAATAATAATAATAATAATAATAATAATAATAATAATAATAATAATAATAATAATAATAATAATAATAATAATAATAATAATAATAATAATAATAATAATAATAATAATAATAATAATAATAATAATAATAATAATAATAATAATAATAATAATAATAATAATAATAATAATAATAATAATAATAATAATAATAATAATAATAATAATAATAATAATAATAATAATAATAATAATAATAATAATAATAATAATAATAATAATAATAATAATAATAATAATAATAATAATAATAATAATAATAATAATAATAATAATAATAATAATAATAATAATAATAATAATAATAATAATAATAATAATAATAATAATAATAATAATAATAATAATAATAATAATAATAATAATAATAATAATAATAATAATAATAATAATAATAATAATAATAATAATAATAATAATAATAATAATAATAATAATAATAATAATAATAATAATAATAATAATAATAATAATAATAATAATAATAATAATAATAATAATAATAATAATAATAATAATAATAATAATAATAATAATAATAATAATAATAATAATAATAATAATAATAATAATAATAATAATAATAATAATAATAATAATAATAATAATAATAATAATAATAATAATAATAATAATAATAATAATAATAATAATAATAATAATAATAATAATAATAATAATAATAATAATAATAATAATAATAATAATAATAATAATAATAATAATAATAATAATAATAATAATAATAATAATAATAATAATAATAATAATAATAATAATAATAATAATAATAATAATAATAATAATAATAATAATAATAATAATAATAATAATAATAATAATAATAATAATAATAATAATAATAATAATAATAATAATAATAATAATAATAATAATAATAATAATAATAATAATAATAATAATAATAATAATAATAATAATAATAATAATAATAATAATAATAATAATAATAATAATAATAATAATAATAATAATAATAATAATAATAATAATAATAATAATAATAATAATAATAATAATAATAATAATAATAATAATAATAATAATAATAATAATAATAATAATAATAATAATAATAATAATAATAATAATAATAATAATAATAATAATAATAATAATAATAATAATAATAATAATAATAATAATAATAATAATAATAATAATAATAATAATAATAATAATAATAATAATAATAATAATAATAATAATAATAATAATAATAATAATAATAATAATAATAATAATAATAATAATAATAATAATAATAATAATAATAATAATAATAATAATAATAATAATAATAATAATAATAATAATAATAATAATAATAATAATAATAATAATAATAATAATAATAATAATAATAATAATAATAATAATAATAATAATAATAATAATAATAATAATAATAATAATAATAATAATAATAATAATAATAATAATAATAATAATAATAATAATAATAATAATAATAATAATAATAATAATAATAATAATAATAATAATAATAATAATAATAATAATAATAATAATAATAATAATAATAATAATAATAATAATAATAATAATAATAATAATAATAATAATAATAATAATAATAATAATAATAATAATAATAATAATAATAATAATAATAATAATAATAATAATAATAATAATAATAATAATAATAATAATAATAATAATAATAATAATAATAATAATAATAATAATAATAATAATAATAATAATAATAATAATAATAATAATAATAATAATAATAATAATAATAATAATAATAATAATAATAATAATAATAATAATAATAATAATAATAATAATAATAATAATAATAATAATAATAATAATAATAATAATAATAATAATAATAATAATAATAATAATAATAATAATAATAATAATAATAATAATAATAATAATAATAATAATAATAATAATAATAATAATAATAATAATAATAATAATAATAATAATAATAATAATAATAATAATAATAATAATAATAATAATAATAATAATAATAATAATAATAATAATAATAATAATAATAATAATAATAATAATAATAATAATAATAATAATAATAATAATAATAATAATAATAATAATAATAATAATAATAATAATAATAATAATAATAATAATAATAATAATAATAATAATAATAATAATAATAATAATAATAATAATAATAATAATAATAATAATAATAATAATAATAATAATAATAATAATAATAATAATAATAATAATAATAATAATAATAATAATAATAATAATAATAATAATAATAATAATAATAATAATAATAATAATAATAATAATAATAATAATAATAATAATAATAATAATAATAATAATAATAATAATAATAATAATAATAATAATAATAATAATAATAATAATAATAATAATAATAATAATAATAATAATAATAATAATAATAATAATAATAATAATAATAATAATAATAATAATAATAATAATAATAATAATAATAATAATAATAATAATAATAATAATAATAATAATAATAATAATAATAATAATAATAATAATAATAATAATAATAATAATAATAATAATAATAATAATAATAATAATAATAATAATAATAATAATAATAATAATAATAATAATAATAATAATAATAATAATAATAATAATAATAATAATAATAATAATAATAATAATAATAATAATAATAATAATAATAATAATAATAATAATAATAATAATAATAATAATAATAATAATAATAATAATAATAATAATAATAATAATAATAATAATAATAATAATAATAATAATAATAATAATAATAATAATAATAATAATAATAATAATAATAATAATAATAATAATAATAATAATAATAATAATAATAATAATAATAATAATAATAATAATAATAATAATAATAATAATAATAATAATAATAATAATAATAATAATAATAATAATAATAATAATAATAATAATAATAATAATAATAATAATAATAATAATAATAATAATAATAATAATAATAATAATAATAATAATAATAATAATAATAATAATAATAATAATAATAATAATAATAATAATAATAATAATAATAATAATAATAATAATAATAATAATAATAATAATAATAATAATAATAATAATAATAATAATAATAATAATAATAATAATAATAATAATAATAATAATAATAATAATAATAATAATAATAATAATAATAATAATAATAATAATAATAATAATAATAATAATAATAATAATAATAATAATAATAATAATAATAATAATAATAATAATAATAATAATAATAATAATAATAATAATAATAATAATAATAATAATAATAATAATAATAATAATAATAATAATAATAATAATAATAATAATAATAATAATAATAATAATAATAATAATAATAATAATAATAATAATAATAATAATAATAATAATAATAATAATAATAATAATAATAATAATAATAATAATAATAATAATAATAATAATAATAATAATAATAATAATAATAATAATAATAATAATAATAATAATAATAATAATAATAATAATAATAATAATAATAATAATAATAATAATAATAATAATAATAATAATAATAATAATAATAATAATAATAATAATAATAATAATAATAATAATAATAATAATAATAATAATAATAATAATAATAATAATAATAATAATAATAATAATAATAATAATAATAATAATAATAATAATAATAATAATAATAATAATAATAATAATAATAATAATAATAATAATAATAATAATAATAATAATAATAATAATAATAATAATAATAATAATAATAATAATAATAATAATAATAATAATAATAATAATAATAATAATAATAATAATAATAATAATAATAATAATAATAATAATAATAATAATAATAATAATAATAATAATAATAATAATAATAATAATAATAATAATAATAATAATAATAATAATAATAATAATAATAATAATAATAATAATAATAATAATAATAATAATAATAATAATAATAATAATAATAATAATAATAATAATAATAATAATAATAATAATAATAATAATAATAATAATAATAATAATAATAATAATAATAATAATAATAATAATAATAATAATAATAATAATAATAATAATAATAATAATAATAATAATAATAATAATAATAATAATAATAATAATAATAATAATAATAATAATAATAATAATAATAATAATAATAATAATAATAATAAAGTTACAGGATTCCTCCTCTCGTACACTAAAAAAATACTTTTGCTAGAATCCTCAACTGCGGATTCTAGACTTGAAATTTAAACAACAACTTTTTGTTACAATTCGAACACTTTATTAAAGTAGATTAAAATCCAACAATGCCTTAGCTCCGCTAACTTAGAACTAATTTTTACCAACTCAATAACTTAAAACGAAACTTAAATATGCTAGCTAAAGATATTCTTATCTGCTTACACATATACGTACACATATACATATTACATAATATACGTTCATTAAAATACTCCAAAAATATGCAGCACAGGGAATATGCTGCGTTGCGGGTTCCCACAGGTTGATGGTATCCAATTACTGCGCGTGTGTCTGCTTGTTGCGAAATACAGGTTGATTACCTGACGGCTGCACTTTGCAGGGTGGTAACTCCTCCCTCCTCAAAAATCTGCGTCCCGTAGATCTATGTAGGAAGGAAGGCTTCGTGAGGGTTTTGGCGGCGGGTCAACGGAGATTGGTTTTATCTCGGGATTTCTGATTGCAGGTAATCTAAGTTTCTTCGTCATCATGTGCCATAATGTGAACAAGACGCATATGACAGTGGTCACTATCAACAAATCTGTAACTATATAAAGCTTAATAGAGTTTTGTAGCTTGCCCAATTTCCTGATATTGTTGACGCCAAGATCATGCAAATATTCCAGATCGACGACAAGTCCCTTGTCGGTGATGTTCACTAGGGCAGAAGGCAGCGCCCTGTGATGCGTGATGCTTCTAGACGTGAAGGTTTCGTTGTTCATCCATATCGTTTCATTGTCGAGGTGAATTACATTGGTTCCTTCTAAGTGCCTGGTTTCATTGGCACTCACGATTTCGCCCTTAAAGTTTGTAGAAAATACTATGTCATCGGTAAGCATTTCAATTACCTTTTCCCTGTTTGACCGGAAATGGCATTCCGCGTTGCCACCCTTTAGCACCTTGGATATGCAACTATCTTCGGGCAGTTTCTCCAGCATCCTCATCTCGCATACGGTAGAGTTATTTATCTTTAGGCATTCGTCCTTTATACCATACGTTTCCTTTTGACTTATAAGTACTTGAGAAAAGGTCAAGTCCAGTTGTTTTCCTTCGTTGATGGCGGCTTTTGTAATGAGCCGATGATATTTGGCTACACTCAACTTTGGCATTGAAATAACGTAAAGTAAGAGAGAACCATTAGTATATATTGAAGGCTCCCCAAACTCCATGGCTTCTATTGTATTTTGATACGGGAGTGTCTCGATTTCCGCGAGGAGTCGATCGATTTCCTCTTTCTCTAACATATTACTGTTTACAATCCCAGTTTTAGCCAACTGACATGCACGGATGATTTCGCTGACCTCTGTTCTTACTATTAATAGTATGTTGAGAATGTCGCTCTCGATTTGTTCTTCCCTGGTATCCTTGGAAATGCTGTTAATTTTGTTTATCGCCTGGTTCACCCTTTGCAACGCTTCACGAGAAGAAATAAAAAGTTTTTTATTAATTTTATACTGGTGATTGTTGTTTTCTGTGATTTGGTCTTGGCTCTGAAGAATGGCGTTCCAGTCAGTGGCGTCTGGAGACCCTGCAATCCACTTCCACGCCAAACCTATCCAGTTGATGGACCGTGTTCTTCTTTTGGTCTTTGCACGAAGTTCGTTCAGCCGATCGTTTATCCAACTAAAGTGGTATTCGAAGATCTGCTTTTTGGTGTTGCTTTGAAATGTGTTGTTGGCCGCATTTGTAATATCATTCAGTAGCTCGTCGTATGAGTTGAGATTGATAATATGTACCATCTTGAATCGCCCGTTTATGATCCATGCATCACCCGCACGTATTGACACTATTGGTGTTTTATAGTTGAATATCTGATAACCCTGTGCTGCGGCTACTGTAAGGATTAGCCCTAAACTGTAATGATATATTAGATAAAGTAGTTAAAGAGATAAGAATATTCCCCATTTATTTTTTTATATGACCCCATATTTGAGTTAACAATTTTTAATGTACTTATTTTTTAAAATACATTTTTAAAATAAATTGTACAATTTCCTGTATACTCCTAAATTTTCCTTTACAAATTCTACAAAAGTGTTCCCTTTTCATCGGGGAGGAAAAGTTAAATTAGTTCAGTAGATATATGCGTAGTGGCATTAACGTGGTTCTGAAAAGTGATAATAACCAAGATTCAAAACTTTATTTTATTCTTCTGTCTATTTTAAAAAAGAAATATATTTATAGGTTAGTATGGTTTTTTGTGTTTTTTCGTTAAGTATACTAAGGTGTTGTTTTTTTTTTTATTTTTTCTGTAAAATAATTCATTTGTCAAAAATAAAAAAATTTTATTAATAAATGCGTATTATATAGATAAAATATATATATATCATGGTAAGTTTTACAAATATATAAAATTAAGTTTTTCTGTAAAATAATAATTTTTTTATTTATTAATAAATGCGTATTATATAAGTAAAATATATGCAATGGTAGATTTAGTTAATATTTTGTTCCTTATTTTTTATTTTTACTTTACAATGGTAGATTTTATAAATTTAATTAATAGTTTTCTCTTATCTTTTTTCGTTTTTACCAAAACAAATTCAATTTTTATTCGATCTATTTAAGTTTTTAATATGTGCTTTATGTACACGTCTTCCGCTGACCGTAATGACAGTTACCTTATTATCTCTCGCTACAATTTCCTTTCGATAGAGCGGTTTATTTTTCCCTTTTAAGCCTTTGTTAGCTACATAAACTATCTCTACCTTTTTGTATTTCCTAGGCTTTGACTTTTTCGTATTACGCCTTAAGTTTCTGACACGAAGATTCTTCATAATAAGCCCTCTCAGGTCTTTATTAACTTTAGATCGGAAATCGATTAAGTTCTGATAATTTATCCTTTGGCTTCTATTAAAAAATACATCACTAGGCTTTTTCTGAATTACCGAATGAATCGTATTGTTGTATCTATCCACGGCGACCTCGATCAACTCTTTTACCTTGAGCGAGGGATATTCTCTTCTGAGGCATCTATATATTTCTAGGACAGTGGAGTGAAGTCTTTCTATCTGACCGTTAACTTCACTCCTCTGTGTCGGAGTTAAATATAGCCTTATACCCAAGGTTTTGATAAAACTGCTAATTATCGGGCTTATAAAGCTCCTTTCATTGTCTGTCACCAAGACCTTAGGCACCGTGAAATAATGTAAAATTTTAATCATTTTTGATCTGATGTGTAACACTGACCTATCTTTTATGCGGAAAAATTTTGCAAACTTTGAAAACTTATCGATGCAAGTTATGAATTTTTCATTCTCGATTTCCATAATATCCATGTGCAATATTTCGCATGGATATTTTGGAACCAGGGTAAGCTGTAATTGGGGGTCTATAGGTCTTCTGTCGTATTTATTGACATTACAAATTTCACATGAGGCTATGTAAGTTTTAATAAGATTACTCATACTAGGAAAATAATACCTTTCTAGTATTTGTTCTTTATTTTCCCTACAATTTCTATGAGCTCTTCTATGCTCTTCTTCAATGATTTGAAACTTATTTTCCTCCCTGGCTATGTCCTGTACAATTCTTTGAGTAGTCCTTATTTTATACCCTGTAAAGGCTTCCAAGTAGATGTCTTGTAGAAGGGCTAAACGATTTTCCGGCATTTTGATACCATTAATCACATTAGGGTTTAATTTCTTTTTTAATTCTCCTACTATGTCTTCCCTATTCAACTGTTTCAAACCGATGTAATGTCGATTATACCCTGGGTGAGGTTTCTCGAAGGAGCTTAATTCTGTGCCTTCCTTGAATACTAACTGATTACGGAAAACATTTATTGGCGCTTCCACATGTGGGATTAAATCCGAGTTATCTTGCTCGGCGCTATGTTCAGTTACATTGCTTGAGAAGTTTTCGTCCCGCCCTTCACTAGCCGTACCTGTAAGCGAGTCTTCCGTCTCTCTACCTTCACTGGCAGTTACTGTCGCTGACGATTCGGTTCTTTGGTCATCCGTCGTTACGTGATTAATTTCGGTTTTAAGTCGGGACAGGGCATCAGCCACTACGTTTGATCTACCCGAGGTGTAAACCAACTCGTAGTTGTACTCCTCAATTCTCGCCTTCCAACGCTTGAGTTTCGCATTGAAGTTCCTGTTACCTAATGCGAAAGTCAAGGGTTGGTGATCAGTGAATATTTTAATTTTCTTTGCCCCATATAAGTAACTTCGTAAATTATTGAGTGCCCATACGATTGCCAGCATCTCCTTCTCATTGGTTGCGTAATTTTCCTCAGTACGACTCAATGACCGAGAGATGTAGGCAATCGGTTTCTGTCTACTTTGCTCCCCCTGCGATAGCACTGCGCCTATCGCGTAGTTGGACGCATCGGTAGTTAAATTAAAGGGTTTCTTAAAATCTGGGAAAGCCAACACTTCTGATGATGTTAACAATTCCTTCAAGCTATTAAATGCCTGTAGTGCAGACCCCTCGATGTGCACCGGAACATTTCTCGATTGGCTGGCTTTAACTTGAGAATGCTCTCCTCTCGTCAAATTAGTGAGGGGTTTAGCAATTTTAGCATAATCGCGGATGAACTTCCTATAATACGAAGTTAATCCTAGAAAGCTTTTCAAATCCTTTAGGTTGACGGGAGGCAAGATTTTCTCTATCGCTCGTATCTTACCGGGATCAGGCAGGACTCCATCAGGAGTGACCAGATAACCAAGGAATTCCACACTAGTTTCCATAAAATTTGTCTTTTCAAGATTTACCTTTAGTCCTGATTCTCTCATTCTCTTAAGGATTGTCTCTACGTCATTAAGGTGATCCCACATATTCTTACTAAAGATGATAATATCATCTATATACACATAACAAATTTTCCCTATAAATTCCTTAAGGACGTCGTCAATCATTCGTTGAAAAATGGCCGGAGCATTCCTCAGGCCAAACGGCATCCTTAGGAATTCATATTTTCCATTCAATGTAGAAAATGCCGTTTTGCTAATGTCGCTATCTTTCATCGCTATCTGGTGGAACCCGGAAGTAAGATCAAGCGTGGTAAAATATTTGGCTTCCCCTAGGCTGGCTAAAGTACTATTTATATCCGGGATGGGGTATGCGTCGGGGATCGTCACAGCGTTTAATCTCTTGAAGTCCACGACCATTCTGTATTGCTTCTCTCCATTGGGTTTTGGTTTTTTGGACACTACCCATATTGGGGAATTGTAGGGACTTCTAGACGGTCGTATCACGCCCTCGGTCAAAAGTTCCTGAACTTGACGCTCTACCTCTTCCCTCATGCTGGAAGGGTAAGGATAGCTTTTTGAATAAATTGGGTCTTCCGTGTTGGTACGTATTTCTGCCCTAATAAAAGTCTTTACCTCACAATTGCCCACTGGTCCGAACACATCTTGATATCTGTCCATCATATCATTAAAATGTGTCTGAATTTCTTTTGGGATATTATCCTTAAAAGTTATACTAGTATTTACCTCAGCACATGCCCTATTTTTCAGGGGAATCTCTATCTTCCTATCTATAATTAATACATTTCTTTCCCTATCAATTACCGCACCCAGTTGCTTTAAGGTGTCATCCCCTATTATTCCATCAAAGGATTTTAATTCAGGAAGCACAAAAAAGGTCAAGGTTGAATTATTGCCTACATACGAGAAAAACTTCCCGCTAATCTTTTTGGTTATTTGAATGTCACCACCTGCCGTGTTGACAACAAATGGTTTCGACACGGGGCTATTATTCTGAGCCAGGTGAGGGCCAATAAAATTTTTGTTAGCGCCTGTATCTACTAAGAACTTGCGCGTCGCCCCCTCCTTCGTTATATATTCTATAAAGGGAACGCTGGAAACGAGGCATCTGTCATAAAATTTGCCTCCTCACCTTCTTTTGTCATGATATCCTGATTGTGACCCTGTACGTTATTCTCAGTGGGCATCATATGATACATTCGCTGTTCTTTCCTTGGGTAGTTGTCAGACCTGGGTCTTTTTTGTTGATGATTGAGCTGAGTATTAAAACGATTTACAAAATTAGAGTTACGCGTGGACCCACCAGGCTCCATTTTAACCTCAGTTCTTGCAGCACTAGGCCCTGCATTGTCAAAATGCTTTGCTGCCCCAGATTTTCCGTAATTACGCCCCTGTCTATCATTGGAACGCCAGGGGTTACTGAATCTTCCTTGTTGAGCGTGGGTGCTATAATCGACCCTTACATATGGATTCATGTGAGACGGCCCGACACTGTTGGTCCTGAGTTGGGACGAGCTGCTTCTAAAATTTAGATTTTGTATCTCGAGGCAAGCTGAATACGCCTAAGGAAGAGTTCTGGGCTTTTGTATAATTAGCATCCTTGAGAGATCCCCATTTAGCCCTCTTATAAATACGTCAAGAGCGCGATTTCTATAAGTTTCAATTAGCGCGCTGATCGTTTCAGTTGAGTAGGTTTCTGTCTTTAATTTATTGATTACTAAGGAAAATTGATGGTTTACCTTGGCGTAAAATTCGTCTAATTTTAGGTTACCCTGAGAGAGTTGGTTTAACTGATGTTCAAGTGTTCGGATATCTCGTTTATCCGCATAATGTAAGGACAATATTTTTTTAATTTCACCCCAATCTTCTCCAAACACATTGTAAGATACTAAAGCAGTATCTGCAACACCTCTTATCTTTTGGCGTATGTGTTGGAGAATCGCCCTATATATCGGCTTATTACGAACTATCTCGTAATCCTTTAAAATAGCCTCTACATTGTGAACCCAAGATATGAAAAAAACAGGATTACCCTCGAATACTTGCAATTCTTTGACGCAATCGGGTAATTTGTTGATGTCCCTAAGATCATCCTCAGTCCTGGGGGCAGGAGATGGCTCCTGTTCTTCAACTCCCTCGAAGATCTCCTCTCTAGCAGCTGTCTCCATTTGGACAATTCGGACCTCTGCAGCCCGCAGTTGGGAGGTTAATGATCGTATAGCCTCCTCTGCTTTATTGTTTTGTTCAATCTTTAGGAGGCGACCCTCAACCCCCTAATCTGCTCAACAATAGCATTTACTGCTCCCGTCAACCCGGTAAGGGAGTTCTTAATTTCGTCCATTCTACTTTCCTCTTTACTTTCGCTGGGGCACCTTGACCGAAGGGAATAGTGGTACATGAATTACTAATAGACACAGAAGCTTCCCACCTTTTTTGGAGTTGCCTTATATCAACTTATATCGAAAAAGGTTGTCGAAGATAAGTAAATAAAAAAAAAAAATATAGGTTCACTTTTTTACAAAAAAGTTATTAAAAATTGCTCTTTTTCCCTAAAAAAAAAGTTTTCAAAAAATATAATCAGTTGATTTGGTTTGGTTCACTTTTTTATTAAAAAAAAAAAAGGTTATCAAAGGATGTTTTTCTCTTTAATAGAAAAAGGTTCACTTTTTTTCAAAAAAAGGTTATCAAAATTCACTTTTTTACAAAAAAGGTTATAAAAAATTTCTCTTTTTTTCAAAAAAAAAAAACGTTTTCAAAAAATATACCCAATATATTTGATTTGTTTCGCTTTTTATACAAAAAAAGGTTATCAAAAATTGTTTTCTCTTTTATAGGAAAATGTTCACTTTTTTTACAAAAAAAGGTTATCAAAAATTTCTCTTTTTTCTCAAAAAAAGGTTTTCAAAAAATATACTCAATATATTTGATTTGTTTCGCTTTTTATACAAAAAAAGGTTATCAAAAATTGTTTTCTCTTTTATAGGAAAATGTTCACTTTTTTCACAAAAAAAAGGTTATCAAAAACTTCTTTTTTTTCTCAAAAAAAAAGGTTTTCAAAAAATATTCTCTTTTATAGGAAAATGTTCACTTTTTTCACAAAAAAAGGTTATCAAAAATTTCTCTTTTTTCTCAAAAAAAAGGTTTTCAAAAAATATAATTAATATATTTGATTTGTTTCACTTTTTTATACAAAAAAAGGTTATCAAAAATTGCTTTCTCTCTTATAAAAAAGGTTCTCAAAAAATGATAGAATAAACTGGAATAAATTGTTTCGCCGTTTAGTTCGAAACAACTAGATTCCTTTTGCTTTGAGGTAATCTTTAATTCTTTAATTTTTATAGATTTTTTTCTCACTTATACTTACTACCACATCGTGTTGCTGTTTAACCGATCAAGGGAGGATTGTGTTTGTCCCTTTTAGTTGCAAACGTAAATCGCTTTGTTTAGTAAGCAGCCTACTAAGGCACAATAGTCTCCACGTTTCGTAGTCACTCTCTTCTAGTGTTCTCCTCTCAAAGGAAAGTTGATCGTTGGATCGAAACACCGCTAAGAAGTGATCCACTACTTTTGATCGGTCCCTGCTCGGGCGCCAGTTACAGGATTCCTCCTCTCGTACACTAAAAAAATACTTTTGCTAGAATCCTCAACTGCGGATTCTAGACTTGAAATTTAAACAACAACTTTTAGTTACAATTCGAACACTTTATTAAAGTAGATTAAAATCCAACAATGCCTTAGCTCCGCTAACTTAGAACTAACTTTTACCAACTCAATAACTTAAAACGAAACTTAAATATGCTAGCTAAAGATATTCTTATCTGCTTACACATATACGTACACATATACATATTACATAATATACGTTCATTAAAATACTCCAAAAATATGCAGCACAGGGAATATGCTGCGTTGCGGGTTCCCACAGGTTGATGGTATCCAATTACTGCGCGTGTGTCTGCTTGTTGCGAAATACAGGTTGATTACCTGACGGCTGCACTTTGCAGACTTATTATTACTATATTAATAATAATAATAATAATAATAATAATAATAATAATAATAATAATAATAATAATAATAATAATAATAATAATAATAATAATAATAATAATAATAATAATAATAATAATAATAATAATAATAATAATAATAATAATAATAATAATAATAATAATAATAATAATAATAATAATAATAATAATAATAATAATAATAATAATAATAATAATAATAATAATAATAATAATAATAATAATAATAATAATAATAATAATAATAATAATAATAATAATAATAATAATAATAATAATAATAATAATAATAATAATAATAATAATAATAATAATAATAATAATAATAATAATAATAATAATAATAATAATAATAATAATAATAATAATAATAATAATAATAATAATAATAATAATAATAATAATAATAATAATAATAATAATAATAATAATAATAATAATAATAATAATAATAATAATAATAATAATAATAATAATAATAATAATAATAATAATAATAATAATAATAATAATAATAATAATAATAATAATAATAATAATAATAATAATAATAATAATAATAATAATAATAATAATAATAATAATAATAATAATAATAATAATAATAATAATAATAATAATAATAATAATAATAATAATAATAATAATAATAATAATAATAATAATAATAATAATAATAATAATAATAATAATAATAATAATAATAATAATAATAATAATAATAATAATAATAATAATAATAATAATAATAATAATAATAATAATAATAATAATAATAATAATAATAATAATAATAATAATAATAATAATAATAATAATAATAATAATAATAATAATAATAATAATAATAATAATAATAATAATAATAATAATAATAATAATAATAATAATAATAATAATAATAATAATAATAATAATAATAATAATAATAATAATAATAATAATAATAATAATAATAATAATAATAATAATAATAATAATAATAATAATAATAATAATAATAATAATAATAATAATAATAATAATAATAATAATAATAATAATAATAATAATAATAATAATAATAATAATAATAATAATAATAATAATAATAATAATAATAATAATAATAATAATAATAATAATAATAATAATAATAATAATAATAATAATAATAATAATAATAATAATAATAATAATAATAATAATAATAATAATAATAATAATAATAATAATAATAATAATAATAATAATAATAATAATAATAATAATAATAATAATAATAATAATAATAATAATAATAATAATAATAATAATAATAATAATAATAATAATAATAATAATAATAATAATAATAATAATAATAATAATAATAATAATAATAATAATAATAATAATAATAATAATAATAATAATAATAATAATAATAATAATAATAATAATAATAATAATAATAATAATAATAATAATAATAATAATAATAATAATAATAATAATAATAATAATAATAATAATAATAATAATAATAATAATAATAATAATAATAATAATAATAATAATAATAATAATAATAATAATAATAATAATAATAATAATAATAATAATAATAATAATAATAATAATAATAATAATAATAATAATAATAATAATAATAATAATAATAATAATAATAATAATAATAATAATAATAATAATAATAATAATAATAATAATAATAATAATAATAATAATAATAATAATAATAATAATAATAATAATAATAATAATAATAATAATAATAATAATAATAATAATAATAATAATAATAATAATAATAATAATAATAATAATAATAATAATAATAATAATAATAATAATAATAATAATAATAATAATAATAATAATAATAATAATAATAATAATAATAATAATAATAATAATAATAATAATAATAATAATAATAATAATAATAATAATAATAATAATAATAATAATAATAATAATAATAATAATAATAATAATAATAATAATAATAATAATAATAATAATAATAATAATAATAATAATAATAATAATAATAATAATAATAATAATAATAATAATAATAATAATAATAATAATAATAATAATAATAATAATAATAATAATAATAATAATAATAATAATAATAATAATAATAATAATAATAATAATAATAATAATAATGATAATAATAATAATAATAATAATAATAATAATAATAATAATAATAATAATAATAATAATAATAATAATAATAATAATAATAATAATAATAATAATAATAATAATAATAATAATAATAATAATAATAATAATAATAATAATAATAATAATAATAATAATAATAATAATAATAATAATAATAATAATAATAATAATAATAATAATAATAATAATAATAATAATAATAATAATAATAATAATAATAATAATAATAATAATAATAATAATAATAATAATAATAATAATAATAATAATAATAATAATAATAATAATAATAATAATAATAATAATAATAATAATAATAATAATAATAATAATAATAATAATAATAATAATAATAATAATAATAATAATAATAATAATAATAATAATAATAATAATAATAATAATAATAATAATAATAATAATAATAATAATAATAATAATAATAATAATAATAATAATAATAATAATAATAATAATAATAATAATAATAATAATAATAATAATAATAATAATAATAATAATAATAATAATAATAATAATAATAATAATAATAATAATAATAATAATAATAATAATAATAATAATAATAATAATAATAATAATAATAATAATAATAATAATAATAATAATAATAATAATAATAATAATAATAATAATAATAATAATAATAATAATAATAATAATAATAATAATAATAATAATAATAATAATAATAATAATAATAATAATAATAATAATAATAATAATAATAATAATAATAATAATAATAATAATAATAATAATAATAATAATAATAATAATAATAATAATAATAATAATAATAATAATAATAATAATAATAATAATAATAATAATAATAATAATAATAATAATAATAATAATAATAATAATAATAATAATAATAATAATAATAATAATAATAATAATAATAATAATAATAATAATAATAATAATAATAATAATAATAATAATAATAATAATAATAATAATAATAATAATAATAATAATAATAATAATAATAATAATAATAATAATAATAATAATAATAATAATAATAATAATAATAATAATAATAATAATAATAATAATAATAATAATAATAATAATAATAATAATAATAATAATAATAATAATAATAATAATAATAATAATAATAATAATAATAATAATAATAATAATAATAATAATAATAATAATAAATAATAATAATAATAATAATAATAATAATAATAATAATAATAATAATAATAATAATAATAATAATAATAATAATAATAATAATAATAATAATAATAATAATAATAATAATAATAATATAATAATAATAATAATAATAATAATAATAATAATAATAATAATAATTAATAATAATAATAATAATAATAATAATAATAATAATATAATAATAATAATAATAATAATAATAATAATAATAATAATAATAATAATAATAATAATAATAATAATAATAATAATAATAATAATAATAATAATAATAATAATAATAATAATAATAATAATAATAATAATAATAATAATAATAATAATAATAATAATAATAATAATAATAATAATAATAATAATAATAATAATAATAATAATAATAATAATAATAATAATAATAATAATAATAATAATAATAATAATAATAATAATAATAATAATAATAATAATAATAATAATAATAATAATAATAATAATAATAATAATAATAATAATAATAATAATAATAATAATAATAATAATAATAATAATAATAATAATAATAATAATAATAATAATAATAATAATAATAATAATAATAATAATAATAATAATAATAATAATATAATAATAATAATAATAATAATAATAATAATAATAATAATAATAATAATAATAATAATAATAATAATAATAATAATAATAATAATAATAATAATAATAATAATAATAATAATAATAATAATAATAATAATAATAATAATAATAATAATAATAATAATAATAATAATAATAATAATAATAATAATAATAATAATAATAATAATAATAATAATAATAATAATAATAATAATAATAATAATAATAATAATAATAATAATAATAATAATAATAATAATAATAATAATAATAATAATAATAATAATAATAATAATAATAATAATAATAATAATAATAATAATAATAATAATAATAATAATAATATAATAATAATAATAATAATAATAATAATAATAATAATAATAATAATAATAATAATAATAATAATAATAATAATAATAATAATAATAATAATAATAATAATAATAATAATAATAATAATAATAATAATAATAATAATAATAATAATAATAATAATAATAATAATAATAATAATAATAATAATAATAATAATAATAATAATAATAATAATAATAATAATAATAATAATAATAATAATAATAATAATAATAATAATAATAATAATAATAATAATAATAATAATAATAATAATAATAATAATAATAATAATAATAATAATAATAATAATAATAATAATAATAATAATAATAATAATAATAATAATAATAATAATAATAATAATAATAATAATAATAATAATAATAATAATAATAATAATAATAATAATAATAATAATAATAATAATAATAATAATAATAATAATAATAATAATAATAATAATAATAATAATAATAATAATAATAATAATAATAATAATAATAATAATAATAATAATAATAATAATAATAATAATAATAATAATAATAATAATAATAATAATAATAATAATAATAATAATAATAATAATAATAATAATAATAATAATAATAATAATAATAATAATAATAATAATAATAATAATAATAATAATAATAATAATAATAATAATAATAATAATAATAATAATAATAATAATAATAATAATAATAATAATAATAATAATAATAATAATAATAATAATAATAATAATAATAATAATAATAATAATAATAATAATAATAATAATAATAATAATAATAATAATAATAATAATAATAATAATAATAATAATAATAATAATAATAATAATAATAATAATAATAATAATAATAATAATAATAATAATAATAATAATAATAATAATAATAATAATAATAATAATAATAATAATAATAATAATAATAATAATAATAATAATAATAATAATAATAATAATAATAATAATAATAATAATAATAATAATAATAATAATAATAATAATAATAATAATAATAATAATAATAATAATAATAATAATAATAATAATAATAATAATAATAATAATAATAATAATAATAATAATAATAATAATAATAATAATAATAATAATAATAATAATAATAATAATAATAATAATAATAATAATAATAATAATAATAATAATAATAATAATAATAATAATAATAATAATAATAATAATAATAATAATAATAATAATAATAATAATAATAATAATAATAATAATAATAATAATAATAATAATAATAATAATAATAATAATAATAATAATAATAATAATAATAATAATAATAATAATAATAATAATAATAATAATAATAATAATAATAATAATAATAATAATAATAATAATAATAATAATAATAATAATAATAATAATAATAATAATAATAATAATAATAATAATAATAATAATAATAATAATAATAATAATAATAATAATAATAATAATAATAATAATAATAATAATAATAATAATAATAATAATAATAATAATAATAATAATAATAATAATAATAATAATAATAATAATAATAATAATAATAATAATAATAATAATAATAATAATAATAATAATAATAATAATAATAATAATAATAATAATAATAATAATAATAATAATAATAATAATAATAATAATAATAATAATAATAATAATAATAATAATAATAATAATAATAATAATAATAATAATAATAATAATAATAATAATAATAATAATAATAATAATAATAATAATAATAATAATAATAATAATAATAATAATAATAATAATAATAATAATAATAATAATAATAATAATAATAATAATAATAATAATAATAATAATAATAATAATAATAATAATAATAATAATAATAATAATAATAATAATAATAATAATAATAATAATAATAATAATAATAATAATAATAATAATAATAATAATAATAATAATAATAATAATAATAATAATAATAATAATAATAATAATAATAATAATAATAATAATAATAATAATAATAATAATAATAATAATAATAATAATAATAATAATAATAATAATAATAATAATAATAATAATAATAATAATAATAATAATAATAATAATAATAATAATAATAATAATAATAATAATAATAATAATAATAATAATAATAATAATAATAATAATAATAATAATAATAATAATAATAATAATAATAATAATAATAATAATAATAATAATAATAATAATAATAATAATAATAATAATAATAATAATAATAATAATAATAATAATAATAATAATAATAATAATAATAATAATAATAATAATAATAATAATAATAATAATAATAATAATAATAATAATAATAATAATAATAATAATAATAATAATAATAATAATAATAATAATAATAATAATAATAATAATAATAATAATAATAATAATAATAATAATAATAATAATAATAATAATAATAATAATAATAATAATAATAATAATAATAATAATAATAATAATAATAATAATAATAATAATAATAATAATAATAATAATAATAATAATAATAATAATAATAATAATAATAATAATAATAATAATAATAATAATAATAATAATAATAATAATAATAATAATAATAATAATAATAATAATAATAATAATAATAATAATAATAATAATAATAATAATAATAATAATAATAATAATAATAATAATAATAATAATAATAATAATAATAATAATAATAATAATAATAATTATAATAATAATAATAATAATAATAATAATAATAATAATAATAATAATAATAATAATAATAATAATAATAATAATAATAATAATAATAATAATAATAATAATAATAATAATAATAATAATAATAATAATAATAATAATAATAATAATAATAATAATAATAATAATAATAATAATAATAATAATAATAATAATAATAATAATAATAATAATAATAATAATAATAATAATAATAATAATAATAATAATAATAATAATAATAATAATAATAATAATAATAATAATAATAATAATAATAATAATAATAATAATAATAATAATAATAATAATAATAATAATAATAATAATAATAATAATAATAATAATAATAATAATAATAATAATAATAATAATAATAATAATAATAATAATAATAATAATAATAATAATAATAATAATAATAATAATAATAATAATAATAATAATAAAAATAAGAATTATAACAATAATTATGATAATAATAATACTAATACTAGTAATAGTAAGAATAATACCAAATGTAACCGGGTTTTGTGTTTCAGTTTTAACATCACTGCTGTGCACCAAGTGTTGGAAATTCTTACCATCTCTAAAGATCGTTGGTTCTGAAAATATATCATAGCAGATGGTGAGGAAGGTGGGTAAGGTGGGTTAATTAACTGTGGAGAAATTCAGCAGAGAAACACGATCGTATGGAAAACATGGTGATCGAACAGTATGACTCGAGTTGGCTTAGTGGCTAAAACAATGCACCAGGAATCTCGAGGTTGATTGTTCGATCCCCGGATCAGTGAAAAGATATTTTTTTTATATTTTTTTTTTCAAGTGAGTTAAGATTAGTATATTATGCTAAAAGTCACCTTGTAATAAATAAGGCACGGTTACAGGCAAATGTTAATAAAGGCGTATTCATATAAAACATATAAACTGGTGCAGTTAATAAATGGGATGATGATTCAGCACAACCGTTACCAGTGGGGATCGACACATAATATCGTCGGTCTTTATAGATAAGACTATGTCCTGAGGTTTTTCCATTATTTGGAAATTAGTGATTTACAAGTTGAACAAGCGCAGCAACTTGGCCTAAAGTTAAATGTATATACATATTTATACGCAACGCATACTCTGGGTCTAACTAAGCTATACACCAGAGTTATTATTGAGCAACCGTGGTGCAGTGGTTTAGGCGTTCGCTTTGGACGCCAGCGGCACGAGTTCGATCTCTGGAGCTACGCTATAATTTTCTTTTAATTGCGCGTCCAGTTGGTGGTTAAAACCGCATTAATTTTTATTACGTTTGTTATGTTATTAAACCAAAACTTATTTGGATTGTATAAATTTTGATTTAATACCGATTGAGTTATTTTTCTTCTTTTGTTTTTCTTTCTATATATATTTTTTCCTTGTTATTGATAAAATTTTATTGGTGCATTTTGATTATAATATATACGAATATCTATAACTAATTTTGTAATCCTAGGGAAACAATCGATTGCTTACTTAGGAAGGAGAAGGATAATCATTTAAGATAGTGGTAAAATTTTATCTTTTGCTTTGGTTAAGATTTCTTTTTCTATTATTTTATTACCTTTGTTTTTAATTTACCTATTCTAATAAGACCATATCGCTAAACTGAATTAATTGAGAAAAGATATATAAATAAATATTAATGTATGATCGTCGAATCATAATCATGACAATTTAGTATTCTTTTTCTTATCTTTCTGTTCCGGGTTTTAAATCGCAAGGTTCTAGCGATCGCGATAACTAGAACTTATCGAAGTTGGGTGAATCGCGTAGCGCCCAATTAAACTTAAATTAACATCAATTTCATCCACGTCCTCCTCCACTGAGCCGGCCCTACTCAGCTTCGATACGCGAAAGGAATTTGGAGCGTAACAAAAGGTCAACTCAAAATTAGATTGAAAACTAATGAATGATAAGATCTATATAAACGCATGGTTAGTTGTTATGTCTTGTGTTGTCCCTGAGCCCGACTCATATTATGGTGGGTAAATTTTTTCCCCTTTTGTTTTTTTTGGACCACTTTTATCGATATCTTTGAGATATTTCAATGATATTTGGATTGGCTCTTAAAATGATCTATTGCGGAGAAAGTGTGAAAAAGCTGTAGTAGCTGAACTCTATTGTTATTGCATGTTTATAAAAAATAAAGCATCTCTATTCAGCAACAATTTTGCCGTGCCCGTCAGCGAGTTGCAGAGTGACGTGTACATCACCAATTCATCTGCTCCAATCATCGACATCACCCTCTCGAAGCTTCTCAAAAAATCATACACACCATACGATCTGCTTTCGCCATTAAATTTGGGTATGGAGTGCTTGACGTCTTGGAAAGACAAACGTCTAGTTGGTGAGACAGTAGCCTGAGGTGTTTCAGTGGTTACTTCTGCTGCGTTCCGGTTGAGTGCTAAGATGGAATGCTCCAGCTGTGCAACTTCTAACTTCTTTCGCAATATTACGAATTTGCGGTCTAACTCTGCTTCGGTGACCTCGGTGACATCTGTTGCTTCTACAATTGCAGTGGCCTCAATCACATCGGCTGCGTCAGTTGTTTTGAGTGCATCGGTTAAATTGGCATCAACTATGTCAGATGCATCAATATGATCAGCATCATCATGTTTATCAGATTCAGCGGCTTTATTATTTGGGTGTTCAGATGTGCTTTCGCACAGTTCTCTCAACCGGGCGATGGATGCAGTTGCTGGAGGATTAGTTCCAGCAATACGCAATGCATTTAACAACTGTTGTTTGGACAGATGTTGCATTGTTTTAATTTTAGTTGTTATTTTAACAAGAGTGGATTTTAATAGATTTGCTTTGATGATTTTATGTGAAGCGTGATATAACCCCACGTCTGAGCTGTAACAATGCTTTTTCTCAACTCCTTTATTGTTCATTATCATTCTTCGTATCTACTCTAAGAAACCGAACGAGACGATAATCTGCCTCTTCCAAGCCAAACCTGACAATCTCATTGGTCGAGCCAGTCAACGGCTGCATTCAAATAACTCGCTCAAAATATAACGACTGTCAAGAGTTACTCGCTCGAATACAGCGTTACCAACCCGACGGCATTGCCAGGCTTGATTATATACAGATATTAAATTCATGACAATTGCATTAATTTACATCACAAATTTCAAAAAAATTCTGAAATTGAATCCAAGAAGGGGAAGGGCGGCAAAAATATAAACCTACTAATATTAGGAATACATTTAGGTAAGAAAAAATATTTTTTATGCTAAAAAAAATTGCATCGTCACAAAAATCGAAGGAGGTACCCTTGTATTTTTCTTAAAAAATAGAAAAACCAATTTTGTGGTAATCTGCAATAGTTTTTACATAGAAGTGATATGAAAAAGTATAAATAATGCAATTTTCTGTTTTCATTATTTTTACAACAAAAACAACTTTTGTAAAATTTTTTGACTTTTTCTTAAAAAATATTAAAAATATAAATCCTTAGCTAACGGAACTGCTGCAGTAATTTTTTGCAAGTAATTTATTTGAACTTTTAAACAAAAGAAGATTAAATGAAATATATTAAAACACAAAGAAGCTATTCGCGTCGAAAGTAAAAACTTTGAATTTGGAATATTTTTTTTGACTGTAGGTAATGATGTTATATACAAAAATGCATTATACTAAGGTTTTCTATAGTTTTCAAGATATGAGAATGTTATTGGTGTCAAAGAAACGGAAATTTTTTGGTTCTTTTTTATCCTTAAGAATCGTAAGGTACTCATTAGAGATAAACAAAAACTGTCCAGGTGGGTGTTTGTACCCCTTTTAATTACCAAAATCTCTTTTATAAGTTGTGCAAACGTATCTCTAATTTTTAACTCACTTTTCAGCGTTTTTAATTTTCATTATTTTACAAAAGAACCGTATTATTTTGAAGAGAGTCCTTTTTCTTGTGATACAAATTAACCTATGTCCCAACCAGGGACGTAAGGAACCTACATGTGAAGTTTGAAGAAAATCCGTCCAGTAGTTTTCACGTGATGCGCGTTCGGGCAGACAGACAGATCGACAGACAATATTTTTAAAAATTACATTTTTGGAATCTACAACGTTCAAAATGTTCAGTGCAAAAAGAATTTCGAAAAAATATTCAATTTACAGATTTTTGTTTTTTTTACAGTTTTATTAAATGTACTTGCTGGGTATATCAGTGTTACTCGGAAGTTTATTTTTAACAAATTTTGTTTAAAAGATTTTGTTATAACTTTTTTTTTAAAAAGTGGAGATTTGCAAGATAGTGTTATTAAAAGTAAAAGGGTACAACTTTGAAGAAATGTTTCTTATAATTTTAGTCGCTTAACAAACATACAAATAACTATTTAATACTTACTTTGATACACAAAAGCCTTTAATAAGAATTCGTAAAAATTTTTTCAGTAGGAAAAGCACTCGGCACAAAAACCAAACATTTATTTTTATATTCATTTAATCAACACTAAGTGCCGGTCATGTGATGACAAACGTTAAAGCAAAATTACAATTAATTTAATTTTTTCTGTTCATATTTTTGGAAAATATTTGTGATAGCAAAAACACTTTTGAAATAACTTTTGAAAAACCAATTATAGGTGGATAATTTTCCCAAAAACTTCAGCTTTGTATTTTTCTATAGTATTGCACTGTATTATCCATAGTATTATAGTGTATAATGTATATAGTATTTAAACGTACCTATTATGTTCAAAATATGATGTTGCATTTACTCGATAAGAACAAATTCAATCAAAAAAATAAAAGCGTATGTTTGACGATAATACGGCGATGACGATGATTTTATACTAAAAATGTATCAGAGATTGTGATAATTGATGAGTGATATTACTTGAAGTTGTTATTCTTGTTGCGGCAGAAGAGTCAGCATATATTATTGAACCACAAGAGTGAAAAAATTAATTTTTTTAATGAATAATATATGACTTAACTTGTCATTGCTAGAAAAGGCGATGACAATACTCCAAAAGGTGTATAGAAAGGATTTTCCTGCTGAGCAGGCAGTAGCTGCAAGAAAGTTTAGAAACAAAACTGTGATGATAATTTCCTTCCAATACTTATTTAGGAATTTAAATGTCTGGCCTGCAGCAAGAAAAGTTTAAATAGTTTTAATGATCTATTGAATTATAAAATGAATTAAAATTGCGAGCTTTAGGTCAAGTAAGTTTTTTTAAGAAGGCAACAACAACAACAACAACTATGTATAGAGTCAATCACTTAGCTGACTAGACAGTCTGTTTCGGAAATTGCTACATTTTCCTCTTCAGTATTCTTGAGTGATTAAGCTGGGATCAACTCACTGTTTAAACTAGTATATAACTGAGCAGATTTTGGAATTCATTCTTTGGAATTGTATGGCTGCCAATCATATGACATTTCAAAGCAGTAGGCTATTTATAGATCACCGCCATCAACTCTACCAAGGTTGCCATCTGTTCTAGTTGCTTCTTTATTTATTTCAATATTCGTTGGTGTTCGACAGTTTGTCGAAATGCACCATAGAAATGAAACGAGTTTTTCGTTCGCCGGAAGCTAGTGTTCTAACTGAAAGATGGCTATTTTCACAACCAAATGTTCAATTACACATGACTTTGACCGAAATCGATCAATCATAAGATTATTTAATTAATTTGACATTAATCAAACTTATTTGGCCGTGCTCCGCCATTGTTAGTGAATTAGTTTTAATGATCTATTGACTTATAACATGAATTAAAATTGCGAGCTTTAGATCAAGTAAGTTGTTTTAAGAAGGCAACAACAACAACTCTGTATAGAGTCAATCACTTAGTTGACTAGACAGTCTGTTTCGGAAATTGCTACATTTTCCTCTTCAGTATGTTGTTGTGTGGTGGAGATGCGTACTGCGACCTAAATGAGATCTATTGTACCTCTTCAGTAGTCTTGAGTGATTAAGCTGGGATCAACTCACTGCTTAAACTAGTATATGACTGAGCAGATTTTGGAATTCATTCTTTTGAATTGTATGGCTGCCAATCATATGACATTTCAAAGCAGTAGGCTATTTATAGATCACCGCCATCAACTCTACCAAGGTTGCCATCTGTTTTAGTTGCTTCTTTATTTATTTCAATATTCATTGGTGAGTAGAACAGCTATGAGGCTTCCAAATCAAAAACGCGTGTATTTCCTTATGGGCCTCCAAATTCACAAAATTTTGAGTAGCAGCGTAGTCGGAAAACGGTCAGAGGTGGCAACACTGGCAGCGTGTTGTTGTTGTTATAAATGGGAGATAAGCAAGCATACAAGACGTATGGGCAGACAGTCGGACAGATTGTCAGATGGATGGACGGATAGAGGGATAGCTAGAAGGGGGTATGATTGGTCAAGCTGGCTGAAGTAGGATGGTTAAAGCGTGCTGTTGCTATAATTTGGAGATAAGCATACAAGATGGACGGACGGACGGATAGCCAGATGGGCTATGATTGATCAAGCTGGTTGAAGTAGGATGGCTGAAGCGTGCTGTTGTTGTTATAAATCAAAATTTCAAGTTTAAGGTGATAAGCCCAAGCTTCAAAGCAAGCATAATATTTATATATTTAAGTCGCAACAAAAACTTCAGTGTTGTTGTTGTTGCTATAAATCAAAATTTCAAGTTTATGGTGATAAGCCCAGACCCAAAACCGCAAGTTGAAGATAAGGAAACAGTACAGAAGTAAAATATTTTTTATTTTTCCCATGCTTGTTTAATATGTTTATGAATTTAGCTACAAATTTCATATTAAAGATGATAAGCCATTGATCCGCAACATAAATCATTTAAACCTATTTCTTGAAGATTATATTGAGTGTAGTTGTTAGGCATTTTAGTAAATTTAATATGAGTTGGTTGACTAATATAAAAACAAAGTATGAAAGCAGCAAAATAAATTAAGCTAGCGATTGAAAGCGTCATCGTAACCATGACCACACTCAACTATGCCGATATAAATAAAACAAAACGATTTGATTTATATATAACTCATTACTGTTCTTTTATTGATTTGTTATATATATATATATATATATAACCATTCAGCTTCGATTATAATTTTGCTCTATCTTCTTCTTCTTCTGTTTCTGCATCTTTTTACTCCTTTACCAATCTTATTTTTAGCGTCTTTTTGCTCCTTTGCCCATTTTGCTAACTTTTGGTCATCCTTCTTCTTCTTACACTTCTCCTCTAAGTGCGAGTTGCTACCGCAGCAGTAGCAATAAATTAATTTATGATACCCTCTCAATCTATTCATTTTATTTTGTTGATGGCTTTATTCAAAATACCTTCAACAATAAAGATCAGATGATGAGTGGTTACCTTTTTATAATTCACACACATTTAAATAATTCTTCTGATTTCGCTGGTTAGAGGTGAGTATTCGATTAAACGGTCATGGATTACTAGACAATAGGCTGATGTTTTATCTGGAATCGGTTTGTTTGCTTCGGTATCAAATTCGATTCGTATATCAATAGGTCCAGTTTTAACTGCTTCATTTTAATGTGTTACATCAACAATAATTAGTGGGGCAATAGCCTTGAATTCAACGACATCTAGCAATGGTTGAGGTTCTCGCATATAATAACTTTGTTGAAATTTCATATACATATCATATAGAACAGAATACTGCCCCATTTCAAAGCGACTATTCAAATCATCATAGGGATATGAATTAGAGTTTAGATATACTTTCAAATTAGCGATATTGCAATGATTGAATGTATTTCCTTCCTCTTTTATGTATGCAAAGAAGATAAGGATTTAATAATAATTTTTTATTTGAGACCGTATATAAATGCTTGAGTCGAGAGTATTTCATCCATTCAATGTTTTGATCCGCAACATAAATCGTCTAAAAATATTTCTGGAAGATTATTTAAATAATTTAAAATGAGTGTACGTGTTAAGGAAATTTTAGAAAACGCGAAAGCATTATACGAAAAGGCGCAAAAGAATCGTGAGCTAGTTATGCCGAGTATAAAAGAGTGCTCTATACATCTCATTACCCTTGATGTGATATTTTACGATGGGCAACAAATGTTGGAGTGAAACAGAGTGCTACATGTGGAATAGGACTTATTCAAGGTTACCGCGCCAAGTTAAAGGTACTCAACTCTACCACTGGTGCAGGCCTTACCCCAACGGCCAAAAGGAACAGCTGGGCATCTATTCGAATTCGATGGGAAGAAATCGAATCAACATTTAGTGGACGGTAAGCTTAATTTTTAAATAATTTCATTACCATATTATTTATTTTGATTTTATATAATATATTAATTTAAACCCTATTTTATTTTCAGTGCGTACCGGCGTTATAGTTAATTTAATCCATAAAGATCCCCAGAACTTCTTGGCAGATTGTGAAGATCTCTTCCAGCGCACCGTTAAAAAATCCTTAGCGAAATTTATGTCCCTTAAGGTAAATGCAATATTTTGTGGCAAATTTTGAGTTACTGGAGCTAACGAAGAAATTAGTGACTTGAAATTCATGAACACGAAAAATGTTGCTATTTACCGGAAAACAGATATTAGACCTTGGTTTTTTGAACATGTTCAAAATGCAATTTTGAAAAAGCTGGAAGAGTTCCAAGAACGGGATAGTGGATGGGCGTTGGCTGCAGTCGTTAACTTGACAGTGGACATCAACAAATTCACGCCTCAGCTAGGATCATCATATATCCTGCTACCACCACAGATCCAAAGCAAGATAGCGTACATTAATGTGAAAAATTATGACAATGCATGTTTTGCTTGGGCTATCATATCTGCTCTGCATCCAGCGAATATAAATACGGAGCGCATGTCAATGTATCCGAACTATCGTGATTTATTAAATTTGACAAATATTGTATTCCCAATGACGATGAGGCAGATCCCGAGATTTGAGATGCAAAATAATAACTCAATTAATGTATACATTCTGCATAAAAAAAGAAGCAAATTTATCGTCTTAACATCATTTTTGACGAAAACTAAAATGGAATGTCACACAAATCTGCTTATGGTGCAGAGCAGATATCAAAATGAAGATGATGACGATGATAACAATAATGTTGCTGACAATGGAGATGGTAGCAGCAATGATGATGTGCCAGTCACATACCATTTATGTGGATAAAAAGCCTTTCGCGACTTTTATCCAGGCAAGTGTCGCGAAATAAAAATGTTAAATATTTTTGCGATAGATGTTTGCGCTACTATCACTCAACACTCAAGTTGGAGCAGCACACCGAGGACTGCAGCAGACTAAACAATTCCAAAATAAGGATGCCGAAAGAAGCTGAGAAGGAGGTTTACTTCAAAAATTTTAAAAATAAGATTATGACCCCATTTGTGGTATATGCCGATTTGGAATGCATTTTAGCAAAGTCCATTGTTGGAAATGCATACCAGAAGCATATACCATATAGTGTGGGTTTTTATGTTAAGTGTGCGTATAACCCCACGTTATCGTTTTATAAAAGCTATCGTGGGGCAGATTGTATTGCGTGGTTCGTTTCGGAACTAAATAATTTTGCCGAAGATGTTGAAACTGTCTTTCTTACCCATGGATGACATGACTGTTGAGCAAGTTCAAAGTTTTGCGATCGCCAACACATGTCACATATGTGAGAAAGCCTTCACCAATGATGATGTCAAGGTACGCGATCATTGTCATCTTACCGGTGTTTATCGAGGCCCAGCGCATACGGGGTGCAATATAAACTTCAAAGACTCACACACAATACCCATAATTTTTCATAATCTCACAGGTTATGACTCACATTTCATTTTTAAAAATTTAGCTACAGATTTAAAGGGGCGAATTGACCTTCTACCAATAAACAAGGAACGTTACATTTCATTTACAAAACGACTGGACGAATACGTGATAAAATATTGGTTTATTGACTCATTCAGATTCAAGGCGAGTAGCTTAGATACTTTAGCCTCACATCTACCAAATTTCAATATTCTAAAATCAGAGTTTAAAAATTTAAATGATGAACAATTAAATTTGCTGACACGTAAGGGTGTCTTTCCATATGACTACTGCGATGATGGAGCTAAATTTTCGGAAACATCATTACCCGATATAACACATTTTTACAATAAACTTAATGATACAAACATCCGCCCAGAGGATTATGCTCATGCACAAAAAGTCTGGGCTGAATTAAATATTAATAATTTGGGTGAGTATTCAGATATTTACTTGAAAACTGACGTGTTACTATTATCTGATACTTTTGAACAATTTCGCACAAGTTGTCATAAAACTTATGGTCTAGATCCCGCACATTATTTCACTCTACCTGGTTATACATGGGATGCAATGCTTAAGCATACTGATATAACCCTTGAGCTATTGACAAATATTGATATGCTCATGTTTGTAGAGCGAGGCATGCGTAGTGGTCTTAGCGTTATATGAAAGCCAACAATAAATACATGACTGATTACAATGAGGCTCAACCATCCAAATTCTTAATGTATTATGACATTAATAATCAGTATGGTTGGGCCATGTCTCAATTTCTCCCCCACAGTGAGTTTAATTGGCTGTCAGATTCTCAAAATTTTAATGCTGAGACTATAGCTGACAATTTAGATGTAGGATATATTCTCGAGGTAGATTTAGAGTATTCAATTAACCTCCACGATTACCATAAAGATCTCCCCTTTTGTCCAGATCATATTACACCTCCAGGATCAAAGCAGAAAAAACATTATTATTATTATTATCATTATTATCCTTATTATCATTATTATCATTATTATCATTATTATCATTATTATCATTATTATCATTATTATCATTATTATCATTATTATCATTATTATCATTATTATCATTATTATCATTATTATCATTATTATCATTATTATCATTATTATCATTATTATCATTATTATCATTATTATCATTATTATCATTATTATCATTATTATCATTATTATCATTATTATCATTATTATCATTATTATCATTATTATCATTATTATCATTATTATCATTATTATCATTATTATCATTATTATCATTATTATCATTATTATCATTATTATCATTATTATCATTATTATCATTATTATCATTATTATCATTATTATCATTATTATCATTATTATCATTATTATCATTATTATCATTATTATCATTATTATCATTATTATCATTATTATCATTATTATCATTATTATCATTATTATCATTATTATCATTATTATCATTATTATCATTATTATCATTATTATCATTATTATCATTATTATCATTATTATCATTATTATCATTATTATCATTATTATCATTATTATCATTATTATCATTATTATCATTATTATCATTATTATCATTATTATCATTATTATCATTATTATCATTATTATCATTATTATCATTATTATCATTATTATCATTATTATCATTATTATCATTATTATCATTATTATCATTATTATCATTATTATCATTATTATCATTATTATCATTATTATCATTATTATCATTATTATCATTATTACCATTATTATCATTATTATCATTATTATCATTATTATCATTATTATCATTATTATCATTATTATCATTATTATCATTATTATCATTATTATCATTATTATCATTATTATCATTATTATCATTATTATCATTATTATCATTATTATCATTATTATCATTATTATCATTATTATCATTATTATCATTATTATCATTATTATCATTATTATCATTATTATCATTATTATCATTATTATCATTATTATCATTATTATCATTATTATCATTATTATCATTATTATCATTATTATCATTATTATCATTATTATCATTATTATCATTATTATCATTATTATCATTATTATCATTATTATCATTATTATCATTATTATCATTATTATCATTATTATCATTATTATCATTATTATCATTATTATCATTATTATCATTATTATCATTATTATCATTATTATCATTATTATCATTATTATCATTATTATCATTATTATCATTATTATCATTATTATCATTATTATCATTATTATCATTATTATCATTATTATCATTATTATCATTATTATCATTATTATCATCATTATTATCATTATTATCATTATTATCATTATTATCATTATTATCATTATTATCATTATTATCATTATTATCATTATTATCATTATTATCATTATTATCATTATTATCATTATTATCATTATTATCATTATTATCATTATTATCATTATTATCATTATTATCATTATTATCATTATTATCATTATTATCATTATTATCATTATTATCATTATTATCATTATTATCATTATTATCATTATTATCATTATTATCATTATTATCATTATTATCATTATTATCATTATTATCATTATTATCATTATTATCATTATTATCATTATTATCATTATTATCATTATTATCATTATTATCATTATTATCATTATTATCATTATTATCATTATTATTATTATTATCATTATAATCATTATTATCATTATTATCATTATTATCATTATTATCATTATTATCATTATTATCATTATTATCATTATTATCATTATTATCATTATTATCATTATTATCATTATTATCATTATTATCATTATTATCATTTTTATCATTATTATCATTGTTATCATTATTATCATTATTATCATTATTATCATTATTATCATTATTATCATTATTATCATTATTATCATTATTATCATTATTATCATTATTATCATTATTATCATTATCATTATTATCATTATTATCATTATTATCATTATTATCATTATTATCATTATTATCATTATTATCATTATTATCATTATTATCATTATTATCATTATTATCATTATTATCATTATTATCATTATTATCATTATTATCATTATTATCATTATTATCATTATTATCATTATTATCATTATTATCATTATTATCATTATTATCATTATTATCATTTTTATCATTATTATCATTATTATCATTATTATCATTATTATCATTATTATCATTATTATCATTATTATCATTATTATCATTATTATCATTATTATCATTATTATCATTATTATCATTATTATCATTATTATCATTATTATCATTATTATCATTATTATCATTATTATCATTATTATCATTATTATCATTATTATCATTATTATCATTATTATCATTATTATCATTATTATCATTATTATCATTATTATCATTATTATCATTATTATCATTATTATCATTATTATCATTATTATCATTATTATCATTATTATCATTATTATCATTATTATCATTATTATCATTATTATCATTATTATCATTATTATCATTATTATCATTATTATCATTATTATCATTATTATCATTATTATCATTATTATCATTATTATCATTATTATCATTATTATCATTATTATCATTATTATCATTATTATCATTATTATCATTATTATCATTATTATCATTATTATCATTATTATCATTATTATCATTTTTATCATTATTATCATTATTATCATTATTATCATTATTATTATTATTATCATTATAATCATTATTATCATTATTATCATTATTATCATTATTATCATTATTATCATTATTATCATTATTATCATTATGACCATTATTATCATTATTATCATTATTATCATTATTGTCATTATTATCATTCTTATCATTATTATCATTATTATCATTATTATCATTATTATCATTATTATCATTATTATCATTATTATCATTATTATCATTATTATCATTATTATCATTATTATCATTATTATCATTATTATCATTATTATCATTATTATCATTATTATCATTATTATCATTATTATCATTATTATCATTATTATCATTATTATCATTATTATCATTATTATCATTATTATCATTATTATCATTATTATCATTATTATCATTATTATCATTATTATCATTATTATCATTATTATCATTATTATCATTATTATCATTATTATCATTATTATCATTATTATCATTATTATCATTATTATTATTATTATCATTATTATCGTTATCATTATTATCATTATTATCATTATTATCATTATTATCATTATTATTATTATTATCATTATTATCGTTATCATTATTATCATTATTATCATTATTATCATTATTATCATTATTATCATTATTATCATTATTATCATTATTATCATTATTATCATTATTATCATTATTATCATTATTATCATTATTATCCATATTATCATTATTATCATTATTATCATTATTATCATTATTATCATTATTATCATTATTATCATTATTATCATTATTATCATTATTATCATTATTATCATTATTATCATTATTATCATTATTATCATTATTATCATTATTATCATTATTATCATTATTATCATTATTATCATTATTATCATTATTATCATTATTATCATTATTATCATTATTATCATTATTATCATTATTATCATTATTATCATTATTATCATTATTATCATTATTATCATTATTATCATTATTATCATTATTATTATTATTATCATTATTATCGTTATTATCATTATTATCATTATTATCATTATTATCATTATTATCATTATTATCATTATTATCATTATTATCATTATTATCATTATTATCATTATTATCATTATTATCATTATTATCATTATTATCATTATTATTATTATTATCATTATTATCGTTATCATTATTATCATTATTATCATTATTATCATTATTATCATTATTATCATTATTATCATTATTATCATTATTATCATTATTATCATTATTATCATTATTATCATTATTATCATTATTATCATTATTATCATTATTATCATTATTATCATTATTATCATTATTATCATTATTATCATTATTATCATTATTATCATTATTATCATTATTATCATTATTATCATTATTATCATTATTATCATTATTATCATTATTATCATTATTATCATTATTATCATTATTATCATTATTATCATTATTATCATTATTATCATTATTATCATTATTATCATTATTATCATTATTATCATTATTATCATTATTATCATTATTATCATTATTATCATTATTATCATTATTATCATTATTATCATTATTATCATTATTATCATTATTATCATTATTATCATTATTATCATTATTATCATTATTATCATTATTATCATTATTATCATTATTATCATTATTATCATTATTATCATTATTATCATTATTATCATTATTATCATTATTATTATTATTATCATTATTATCGTTATCATTATTATCATTATTATCATTATTATCATTATTATCATTATTATCATTATTATCATTATTATTATTATTATCATTATTATCGTTATCATTATTATCATTATTATCATTATTATCATTATTATCATTATTATCATTATTATCATTATTATCATTATTATCATTATTATCATTATTATCATTATTATCATTATTATCATTATTATCCATATTATCATTATTATCATTATTATCATTATTATCATTATTATCATTATTATCATTATTATCATTATTATCATTATTATCATTATTATCATTATTATCATTATTATCATTATTATCATTATTATCATTATTATCATTATTATCATTATTATCATTATTATCATTATTATCATTATTATCATTATTATCATTATTATCATTATTATCATTATTACCATTATTATCATTATTATCATTATTATCATTATTATCATTATTATCATTATTGTCATAATTATCATTATTATCATTATTATCATTATTATCAATATTATCATTATTATCATTATTATCATTATTATCATTATTTTTTGAAATGCACCATAGAAATGAATTGAGTTTTTCGCTTCGCCAGAAGCTAATGTTCTTACTGAAAGGTGGTTATTTTCACAACCAAATCTTCAATTACAAATGCCTTTGACCGAATTCAATCAATTATAAGATTATTTAATTAATTTGATATTAATTAAACTTATTTGGCTGTGCTCCGCCATAGTTAGTTAATAAGTTTTAATAATCTTTTGAATTATAACATGAATTAAAATTGCGAGCTTTAGATCAAGCAAGTTTTTTTAAGAAGGCAACAACAACAACAACAACTCTGTATAGGGTCAATCGCTTAGCTGACTATACAGTCTGTTTCGGAAATCGCTACATTTTCTTCTTCAGTAGTCTTGAGTGATTAAGCTGGGATCACCTCACTGTTTAAACTAGTATATGACTGAGCAGATTTTGGAATTCATTCTTTTGAATGGTATGGCTGCTAATCATATGACATTTCAAAGCAGTAGGCTATTTATAGATCACCGCCATCAACTCTACCAAGGTTGCCATCTGTTCTAGTTGCTTCTTTATTTATTTCAATATTCATTGGTGTTCGACAGTTTGTCGAAATGCACCATAGAAATGAAACGAGTTTTTCGTTCTCCGGAAGCTAGAGTTCTTACTGAAAGGTGGCTATTTTCATAACCAACTCTTCAATTACACATGTCTTTGACCGAATTCAATCAATTAGAAAATTAATTAATTTGACATTTATTAAACTTATTTGGCCGTGCTCCGCCATAGTTAGTTAATTAGTTTTAACTAACTATAACGATCTATTGAATTATAAAATGAATTAAAATTGAGAGCTTTATATCAAGTAAGTTTTTTAAAGAAGGCAACAATAACAACTCTGTATAGAGTCAATCACTTAGCTAACTAGACAGTGTGGTGTTTTTTCTGCCGACAGCGACCAAGTCTGCTGTGCTGCTTGACTTTTTATAGTGATGAGCAGATAATGTGTGCGTTTCCTAGAACATGCGAGTCTCTACAACGTCTACATTATTGCGTGGCGACAACTATTGTGCAACGTCGGCACAGAACGTGCGAGCTTTTTGGCTTGCCGACGACGTAATGCTGGGCAGCAGCTGTGCACAAAATTGCAAAACCCAACGCCACACACAAAAAGTATAGCGCCGGCAGAGAACACCGTTGTTTCTTGCAACCTTGCGCTGGAATCGACGCTACTTGACAGCACTTCAATCGCAAGATGAAGACTCCATCCGAAAACAAAACAAATAAAATGTTCATCAATTGTTGCGCGTTCCGTCACACTCTCACTTTGAACGCTCAAGTAAAATATTAAATTTATTTCTGAACCGCTGCTCAAACGAGGCAGACTAGTCGACAACAACAACTTCAACGACATATTCTCGCTCAGCTCAACCAGCAAGCTTTACGTCGGTCGCACACGTAGCACTTGCACTTCGCACGTTATTGTGGACACAATCGTTTTACTGCCTCACAACTGCAAAGCATTGCACCAGCCAACGTTTTGTTTGCATACGTAAACACTTGCTCTTCGTGCGTCGCAGTAAGCACCATCGTTTTTTGCAGCGACACAAGTGTCGATATTGCGCAGGCAGCACCTCTGCTACCCAGCATTACGTCGTCGGCAAGCCAAAAAGCTCGCACGTTCTGTGCCGACGTTGCACAATAGTTGTCGCCACGCAATAATGTAGACGTTGTAGAGACTCGCATGTTCTAGGAAACGCACACATTATCTGCTCATCACTATAAAAAGTCAAGCAGCACAGCAGACTTGGTCGCTGTCGGCAGAAAATTTTTTTCGCATATCAGCATCGACGGCAGCGCAACCTGAACTTCATTTCACTCGACATCATCATTTTACTTGACAGCTTCATTTTACAAACCACCGTCATTTTCGTCATTCAGCATCATTTCACCTTAAATCATCATCATTCGTATTGTATCGTCATAGACACAGGCAAATCATCGCCAGTCACATACAAAATTGCAATAAAACTGCACCAAGGTGGGTCAATGTAAAAGTTATATTTTATTTAGTATTCATCACAGTAAATTTAAAAAATACATTTTATAATAAAAACAAATTTAAGATTTCAATTCTTCCAAAAAAAAAAAAAAAAAAATGGCATTACAAAGGTTTAAATTCACAGATATATTTTTCATAGTTTTCAAAATAAAATAAGTTGTACGCAATTCAGTTGGTCATGCAATTCATTTATTAAAAGATTTTTATTTTTTTTATCAACACTTCAAAAAAAAAAAAAATCAGTTAACAAAACGTGTCAAATTCACTAAAATCAAAAATTATCAAAAATTTTTTTTTTCACATACTTTTTACGTCAATTTTAATCATGCCAGACAACGCTGAAGCCACCGTAAGCAAAAGCGCGGGTACTTTCGACAACCCAGGCGAATCAAATTCCCTAAATCAGCAATCTATGCAAAGCTTACCTGACCAAGCTTCACTCATTTCAATCAAAATTCCACCTTTTTGGAATAACAGGCCAGATTTATGGTTCCTTCAAATCGAGACACAGTTTAGACTCAAAAATATCACTTCTCAACATACTAAATACGATTATTTAGTAGCTTCGCTTAATAGCCAGACCATGGAAACAGTTGCTGATCTTTTAGTTCGCCCTCCGTCTCAAGACAAATATGGAGACTTAAAGAAAGCCTTGCTAGAAAGGAACATGGATAGTGAAGAACGACGTTTAGACTCTTTGCTTAACAAAATTGATTTAGGAGATCAAAAACCTTCCGAGTTGTATAGAAATATGGAAAGCCTCGCTAGCGGCAATAATTTAGTAAATCCTTCTCTAGTAATGAAACTTTGGCTTAATAGGCTTCCATCAACTATACGGGTTTGCCTCATGGCAGTTGAAAAATCCCAAAGTCGCGAAGAGCTTTTCAGCCTTGCCGTTAGGCTTCACGATTCATCTAGCAAGCTTCAAGTTTCTGAAATCCAAAATACCAAAAATTTTAACAAGTCTGAGCCAATTGCAATGGAGGAAATGTTCAATAAAATAATAAATAGAATCGAACGCTTTGAATTGCAAAGATCTGGACGGAACAATTTTTGCGACAGATCTCGCAGCCATTCACGTAACAGGCCTAAATCTCGATCATTTTCTTCCAACCGCCGTGATGAGAATTTAGTTTGTTGGTATCACGTGCGATATGGAAAGAAGGCAAAGAAATGTTTAAAGCCTTGTGAGTTTAAAACTCCTTCCGTTTGTGATAATGAAGCAAAAAACTAACAAGTCAAACCTCGAGCGCGGCTTCGAGCGCGACAACATCCAAACGCCGCCTCTTTTTACAAGATAAAAAATCAAAATTAAATTTTCTTATAGACACGGGAGCAGAAATTTCAATTCTTCCAAAAAGATTCTTCCCATATCTCAACGAACCAAACAACTTCATTCTTATCACTGCAAACGGCGGAAACATTAGAACTTTCGGTTTAAAAAACATTGCAATCGATTTTAATTTAAGACGTTCTTTCAATCACACCTTCGTAGTTGCAGATATAGATCATCCAATTATCGGAGCTGATTTTTTGCATAAATTTAATCTCGTTGTAGACATTGCAGCAGGCAAGATTTTAGATAAAAAAACAAATCTCAACGTCAGTTGCATACGAAAGGTCTCATCGATCGCCACTCTTAAATTATTTTCTATACCAAGCGAGTTCGGAAACATTCTCGACGAATTTCCGCAGCTTACATCTCCTCCAGATTTTACGTTACCCGTTAAGCACAACGTCGTCCATCGCATTATAACTAACGGTGCACTTCCTTCAGCACGAGCTAGAAGACTCAACCCTGAAAGGCTCGTTTCAGTAAAACAGGAATTTCAAGAAATGATTCGTTTAGGCATTTGTCGTCCATCCAGTTCGCCAGCCGCTTGTCCTCTTCATATGGTTCCAAAGAAAGGTACCACAGATTGGAGGCCATGTGGAGACTATAAGCAACTAAACGCAGTAACAATACCAGATAAATATCCACTACCAAACGTTCAAGATTGTTCGGCCAATCTACATGATTGTGTTATATTCTCCAAAATCGACCTTGTAAGGGCGTACAATCAGATCCCTGTTGCTGATGAGGACATTCACAAAACAGCCGTGATAACTCCTTTTGGTCTGTTTGAGTTTCAGAGAATGCCTTTTGGCATAAGAAATGGAGCTCAAACATTCCAACGCTTCATTAACGCCATAATAGACGATCTTCCTTTTATTTTTATTTACGTTGATGATATTTTGATTTATAGCAAGTCAATTAACGAACACAAAGAACACTTACGTATAGTTTTTAAACGTCTTCAAGAAAACGGTCTAAACGTAAACGTTTCGAAATGCGAGTTAGGAGTTAAAAAACTCGATTTCTTAGGTTACACTATCTCTGAAAACGGTTTGACACCATCCTTTAGTAGAGTTACAGCAATCAGTGAATTTCCAAAACCTACTTCGGTCAAACAACTACAACGCTTTTTAGGTATGGTTAACGCATATCATCGTTTCATACCCAACATCGCAACCAAAGCTCAGCCTTTGTATAGTTTGTTGAAAGATGCAAAACCACCACAACAACGTAAAAAATCACCTTCAAAAAGCATAAATCAAGTTGAATTTGCTTGGACCGAAGAATGCAATAACGCATTCGATTCACTTAAAAAAGATTTAGAACAGCAAACAATGCTTTTTCATCCAAACTCTGACGCTCATATAGCCTTGATGGTGGATGCATCAAGCGACGCTATCGGCGGTGTTTTACAGCAACAATGTTCCGATCAATGGCAACCTTTAGGTTTTTTCTCCACACGTCTCAGTCCAGCAGAAAAAAGCTATTCGACTTTCGATAGAGAACTCCTGGCTATTTTTAGAGCCATAAAATATTTTCGATACTTTGTGGAGGGTAGGCAATTCACCGTCTTTACCGACCACAAACCACTCACAAAAGCAATTTGTTCTAAGACCGAAAAATCTCCTCGTCAAACACGACACTTGGAATTTATCTCGCAATTTACAACAGACATTCGCTATATAAAAGGTTTACATAACACTGTTGCTGACTCATTGTCAAGATCCTACATCGAAATTATTAATTTTAAAAACATCGACATCCCCAGTCTTGCAAAAGCGCAAGATTCAGATGAAGAATTAAAGACTATATTAGCTGACATCAATTCTTCATGCAAGCTTTCCAAAGTGAACATTCCGATCCACAACATTGATATTTGGTGCGAAGTCTCCCTTAACAAAAACCGCCCATACATTCCAGACATTTTTCGAAGAACAGTTTTTGACAACCATCATAAGCTTTCTCATCCAAGTGCAATAGCCACGCGAAAAATCATAACATCAATTTATTTTTGGCCTTTCATGAACAAGGACATGGTCTCAAAATTGTATACCCTGTCAAAAATCCAAAACAACGAGGCACACGAAGTCCAAGCATGGAGTATTTCCGATGCCAGAGGGCAGGTTCACGAACATCCATATGGATTTGGTAGGTCCATTGCCTCCTTCACGCGGTTACACATATCTTTTTACGATAAAGGACCGTTTTTCTTCTTGGCCAGAAGCCATACCATTAAAAAATATCAGTGCATCTACAGTCGTATCTGAATTCATTCACAATTGGGTTTCCAGATTTGGTGTTCCTCAAACAATAACCACTGACCAAGGGACTCAATTCGAATCTGCCTTTTTTAAAGAAATTGCGGAAACTTTAGGCATTAAGCGAATAAGAATGACAACATACCATCCGCAAGCTAATGGTTTCGTCGAACGGTTCCACAGGCAACTAAAAGAGTCTTTAAAGTCTCATGACAATAAAGAAAATTGGTTCTCAAATTTACCTTGGACCCTCCTTGGAATTCGATCCACAATAATTGATGATTTAAATATCACTCCAGCACAATTTTTGTACGGTCAAAACATCCGTTTACCTGCCGAAATGGTAGAACCTCAGTCGCACGACTAAACAACTTAAAGTAACAAACTGTTACTGGAAGTTGTTACTGTGTGAAATTGTATGTTGTGTGTCAGGTAGATTATTAGTGTATTAGAGGCTCACACGTCTTTTTAATCAGCCGCAAGGCTTTTGATCATGTAAGCCACAAAGGCTATTTTTATTAAGCCGCAAAGGCTTATTTCAAATCAAGCCACAAAGGCTATTTCCTAAGCCTCAAAGGCTAATTTTAATTCAAGCCACAAAGGCTTAGTTTTTGAACAAAAAAGATTTAAATTTTTCTTTGGTGTGCTTCTCGCTTGTCCACCAAAATCTCTCTGTCTTTATTTTTAAATATTTTAATTTATATACAATTTTTACCAGCATTATTCTTAAACTAATTTTACTACTACTATTTCCAAGACTCCTCCTTTAATTCCAATGATTTTTAGATTTACTTTGAAAATTTAATAATTGACCAATCACTTTTAGTTTATTAACCTTTCTAAATTTTTCCCACTAATTAATATTTTAAACATCGTTTATTGGTTCGCTCAAATTCTTGGCCTTGACTTTAAAGTGTCATCGGCACTTATTCAAATTATAGCTTGTTGTTGTTGCTTTGCGTTTTTCTGTGCAATGCACTTGCAACACGAGTCCCGCTGTCGCTGTTGCATTTCAGCTTGTGCGGTATCTAGCGGCACAAGCGTAAAGGGGTGCTAAATGCACTTCATGAGAATTTGAGCTACAATTAGTTGTGTTTACTTTGAGGTTTTTTATTTGGTTAAATTTGGAAATTTTGTCAACATTATGTTGATATGTTTATTGTTATCATATGTTAGACAATTGAAGTAAAGATCTTTTGGTGATTGTTTGTCTTGAATGTGTGTACGTATGTAAGTACACTACACCCTCACCCTTAAGCGAAAATTTACTTGCAAAGATAAATTTTTAAGAAGTTGGAGTTTTGGAAAAGAATATGCTTATGTGTAATATAATATGATAATTTTTATAGTATCTTTAAATTGTTGTTATTTTAGAATAATATGAAATATGAAGTCTTAAGACTATTTATATTTAAATTATTTGTTTAGTGGTAAATAATGGTAATATTTATGTTAATACGGAAAACCTTTACGATAATGGACAATGTTCTAAATCATGATATTAACGTATTTAATACTAACATTTTGTTTTTTATATTTATATCAGTAGTTCTAAAAAATTCAGTAAAGTAATTAATAGATTCTTAATATTTTGAAATAATTTGTGTTATTTATACATAAAATATTTACATATTTTTAATTTTAGTTATGTGTTAATAAATTTCTTTAACATATTATTATGGAATTTCTTATGTTTATTATTCACATCAATAATGGAGTTCACTAATTCTCTAAGTATTATTTTATATGGTCCGTGATATGGACTTTGACTTTTCTTTCTACTTTCAAGTTTAACTAATACTAAATCTCCTTCTTGGAAAATGGATATATTTACATTCTTGTCATAATTGATTTTTCTTTTGTCTTTTACCATTTTAATAATATTCTTTGCTTTGTTACTAGAGATTTTTAGTGTAACTTTTAATTCGTTAGCATAGTCATTTATGTTGTAGACTTTACTGTTATCTTTTGTTAAAACTCCTGACAGAGTTGGTAATTTACCAAAAACTAGTTCAAAAGGTGAGTAAACAGTGTCTATATGTGGAGTCGTGTTATATGCAAATGTGTAGTACGAAATCCATTTATCCCATTCCCCATCATCTGCGAAAGAAAGAAGATACTCATTGAGAACTCTGTGGTTTCTCTCAAGTGCTCATATTGTTTCGTGATGGTAAGGTGCTGAAAAGATTTGTTCTATTTTTAACAAGTTGCACATATTTCTTAATAGTTCATTTGTAAACTGTGGCGGCCGTAGCCTAGTGGGTAGAGTGCGTGGCTCCTAAGCTAAAGAACTGCGGTAGCCCGGGTTCAATTCCAGCTCAGACAGAAAGTTTTTTCAATTGAATTAATTTTTCTGTTCGGTCGTCACCTCTATGCAGACAATGGCAAACCTCAGAGAGTAAAAATTGCCATGTAAAGCTTCTTGAGAACATAAGCCGTTCGGAGTCGGCATTAAGCACGTAGGTCCAGTTCTCGGTCATTTGTGATCAAACATTTAACAACACGCACAACACAATTGATCAATAGAAGCTAGGTCAAAGTCCTTCCAAGGGCTGAAATGGCCAGTTTATTTTTATTTTATTTGTTTTTATTTGTAAACTCAGTTCCTCTATCAGACTTTAAAACTTTAAAACAACCGTATTTTAAGATTAATTGCTACACCAATGTTGTTGCAATCGACTTTGCGTCTTTTGTTTCAATTGGGTAAGCAATGACAAATTTACTTAGATCACATTGCATTGTGAGTATGTATCGGTAACCGTTTGAAATTCTAAGCGGTGCCACTGTGACTATAGAAATTGTTTCGAAACTAGTCGTTGGAGTGTCTGTTATGGTCATTTTTTCTTTTATATGTTTTGTTTGTTTATTTCGAGCGCAATGTTCACATTTATTAATATATGTTTTCACCATCTGTCGCATATGCTTCCATACATAGCGTTGTTTTAATTTCAGTATATTTTTTCTAATTCCTAAATGTCCGCCTTGTGGTGAATCATGGAATTCTGTAATTAATTTATTTTGCATGGATTTATTTGATATTCTTTGCGGGGTTTTATATATTAATATTTTTAGCGATTTTCTTATTTTTTGTTTCATTTTTTGCTGCAGCTTGTTAAATAAATTCTTAAATTATTTTTTATCCATGGATTTAAATATTATATCTTCTTCATCTAGCGCTAGTTCTTTTATATTTAATATATTCATTTTAGATACTTTAATTTAGGATCGGATCTAGAGTCGCTGAATTATCATTAGATCTTGCATGTATATTATTACTTTGATTTATTCTTGATGATAGCTTCATCGAGTTCGAATCTGGATTCGTCGATTTATCGCTACATCGCACGTGCACAATATCATTTAATAAATTGATACTAGTATCATTTTTATTCCTATTTTTATTGCTTATTTAAAAGTTTAATTAACGTACGTTTTTTATATCGCTAATTGATGTGCAATCCCATATTAAAAGTTCATGACGCTCCTGTTGAGATGTGCATTTCTTCTTTGCAAGTTCTTCTTGGTTTTTAATATTTCCCCGTGTTATTACCCTGGCTTTATTTTGTTTGCTCGTTTCTTCAGTTGGTATCATAGTTTTTAAAGTATCCGAATCTATCCTTATTCTTGATAAAGCATCTGCATTTGTATTAATTTTTCCTTGTTTAAAAGCTATAGTGAAATTATAATCAGATAGGTCTAGTCTGATTCTGGTCATTTTAGATGACGGGTTATTGTGACTAAATAATGAAACTAAAGGTCTGTGATCTGTAACTACTATAAATTTCTGTCCGTATAAAATGGTTTGAAAAAGTTTATCCCCCAATGGATGGCTTAAAGTTCTTTTTCTATTATTGATTTATTTATGTCATGTTTTTGTAGAGTTTTACTGGCATACGATATAGGTAATCTTGTCCTATTTCACCTTGTGATAACACTGCTCCCAAAACGTAATTTGAAGCGTCTGTCGTTAGAATAAATGGTTTTGAAAAATCGGGATATTGTAAAATAGGTGGTTCTATTAATTTCTGTTGCAGTGTGTCAAAAGCTGTTTGACATTGCTCTGTCCAATTGAAAGTTTGGTTCTTTTTTAGTAAAGCATTTAGGCATTGTGAAATTGTTGCAAAATCTTTTATGAATCGCCTATAATAATTGCAAAAGGCAACGAACCTACGCACTTAGTCAGCATTTTTTGCTGGATCAGTCCTAATGCCCTTTTGCGTAATTAAATAACCTAAAAAAACTACTTCCGGACGTAAAAATTTACATTTACTTGCATGTAATTTAAGGTTGTATTTGGCTAATCTATCAAAAATGTTAATTAAATTATTGTTGTGGTGATGTGGGCTACATCCAAAAACTAGTATGTCCTCTACATATAAAAATGATTCTGAGCTTAAACCTGTAAGAGCTAAAGTCAACATACGTTGAAAACTGTTTGAAGAATAATGATAATAATGAAAATAATGATAATTATGATAATAATGATAATAATGATAATAATGATAATAATGATAATAATGATAATAATGATAATGATGATAATAATGATAATAATGATAATAATGATAATAATGATAATAATGATAACAATGATAATAAAGATAATAATGATAATAATGATAATAATGATTATAATTATAATATTGATAATAATGATAATAATGGTAATTATGGTAAGAATGATAATAATGGAAAATGATAATAAGGATAACAATGATAATAATGATAATAATGATAATAATGATAATAATGATAATAATGATAATAATGATAATAATGATAATAATGATAATAATGATAATAATGATAATAATGATAATAATGATAATAATGATAATAATGATAATAATGATAATAATGATAATAATGATAATAATGATAATAATGATAATAATGATAATAATGATAATAATGATAATAATGATAATAATGATAATAATGATAATAATGATAATAATGATAATAATGATAATAATGATAATAATGATAATAATGATAATAATGATAATAATGATAATAATGATAATAATGATAATAAGGATAATAATGATAATAATGATAATAATGATAATAATGATAATAATGATAATAATGATAATAATGATAATAATGATAATAATGATAATAATGATAATAATGATAATAATGATAATAATGATAATAATGATAATAATGATAATAATGATAATACTGATAATAATGATAATAATGATAATAATGATAATAATGATAATAATGATAGTAATGATAATAATGATAATAATGATAATAATGATAATAATGATAATAATGATAATAATGATAATAATGGTAATAATGGTAATAATGATAATAATGATAATAATGATAATAATGATAATAATGATAATAATGATAATAATGATAATAATGATAATAATGATAATAATGATAATAATGATAATAATGATAATAATGATAATAATGATAATAATGATAATAATGATAATAATGATAATAATGATAATAATGATAATAATGATAATAATGATAATAATGATAATAATGATAATAATGATAATAATGAAAATAATGATAATAATGATACTAATGATAATAATGATAATAATGATAATAATGATAATAATGATAATAATGATAATAATGATAATAATGATAATAATGATAATATTGAAAATAATGATAATAATGATAATAATGATAATAATGATAATAATGATAATAATGATAATAATGATAATAATGATAATAATGATAATAATGAAAATAATGATAATAATGATAATAATGATAATAATGATAATAATGAAAATAATGATAATAATGATAATAATGATAAAAATGATAATAATGATAATAATGATAATAATGGTAATAATGATAATAATGATAATAATGATAATAATGATAATAATGATAATAATGATAATAATGATAATAATGATAATAATGATAATAATGATAATAATGATATTAATGATAATAATGACAATAATGGTAATAATAATAATAATAATAATAATAATAATGATAATAATGATAATAATGATAATAATGATAATAATGATAATAATGATAATAATGATAATAATGATAATAATGATAATAATGATAATAATGATAATAATGATAATAATGATAATAATGATAATAATGATAATAATGATAATAATGATAATAATGATAATAATGATAATAATGATAATAATGATAATAATGATAATAATGATAATAATGATAATAATGATAATAATGATGATAATGATAATAATGATAATAATGATAATAATGATAATAATGATAATAATGATAATAATGATAATAATGATAATAATGATAATAATGATAATAATGATAATAATGATAATAATGATAATAATGATAATAATGATAATGATAATAATGATAATAATGATAATAATGATAAATATGTGATAATAATGATAATAACGAAAATAATGATAATAATGATAATAATGATAATAGTGATAATAATGATAATAATGATAATAATGATAATAATGATAATAATGATAATAATGATAATAATGATAATAATGATAATAATGATAATAATGATAATAATGATAATAATGATAATAATGATAATAATGATATTAATGATAATAATGATAATAATGATAATAATAATAATAATAATAATAATAATAATAATGATAATAATGATAATAATGATAATAATGATAATAATGATAATAATGATAATAATGATAATAATGATAATAATGATAATAATGATAATAATGATAATAATGATAATAATGATAATAATGATAATACTGATAATAATGATAATAATGATAATAATGATAATAATGATAATAATGATAATAATGATAATAATGATAATAATGATAATAATGATAATAATGATAATAATGATAATAATGATAATAATGATAATAATGATAATAATGATAATAATGATAATAATGATAATAATGATAATAATGATAATAATGATAATAATGATAATAATGATAATAATGATAATAATGATAATAATGATAATAATGATAATAATGATAATAATGATAATAATGATAATAATGATAATAATGATAATAATGATAATAATGATAATAATGATAATAATGATAAATATGTGATAATAATGATAATAACGATAATAATGATAATAATGATAATTATGATAATACTGATAATAATGATAATGATAATAAAGATAATAATGATAATAATGATAATAATGATTATAATTATAATATTGATAATAATGATAATAATGGTAATTATGGTAAGAATGTTAATAATGATAATAATGATAATTATGATAATGATGATAATAATGATAATAATGATAATAATGATAAAAATGATAAAAATTATATTAATGATAATAATGACAACAATGATAATAATGATAATAATGGAAAATGATAATAAGGATAACAATGATAACAATGATAATAATGATACTAATGATAATAATGATAATGATGATAATAATAATAATGATAATAATGATAATAATGATAAAAATGATAAATATTATAATAATGATAATAATGATAATAATGATGATGATGATAATAATGATAGTAATGATAATAATGATAATAATGCTATAAATGATAA
>OY986436.1:128223798-128256298 GCA_963920525.1 Dichetophora obliterata
TGATGATAATGATAATAATGATAATAATGATATTAATGATAATAATGATAATAATGATAATAATGATAATAATGATAATAATGTTAATAAAGATAATAATGATAATAATGATAATAATGATAATAATGATAATAATGATAATAATGATAATAATGATAATAATGATAATAATGATAATAATGATAATAATGATAATAATGATAATAATGATAATAATGATAATAATGATAATAATGATAATAATGATAATAATGATAATAATGATAATAATGATAATAATGATAATAATGATAATAATGATAAAAATGATGATAATGATGATAATGATAATAATGATAATAATGATATTAATGATAATAATGATAATAATGATAATAATGATAATAATGATAATAATGATAATAATGATAATAATGATAATAATGATAATAATGATAATAATGATAATAATGATAATAATGATAATAATGATAATAATGATAATGATGATAATAATGATAATAATGATAATAATGATAATAATGATAATAATGATAATAATGATAATAATGATAATAATGATAATAATGATAATAATGATAATAATGATAATAATGATCATAATGATAATAATGATAATAATGATAATAATGATAATAATGATAATAATGATAATAATGATAATAATGATAATAATGATAATAATGATAATAATGATAATAATGATAATAATGATAATAATGATAATAATGATAATAATGATAATAATGATAATAATGATAATAATGATAATAATGATAATAATGATAATAATGATAATAATGATAATAATGATAATAATGATAATAATGATAATAATGATAATAATGATAATAATGATAATAATGATAATAATGATAATAATGATAATAATGATAATAATGATAATAATGATAATAATGATAATAATGATAATAATGATAATAATGATAATAATGATAATAATGATAATAATGATAATAATGATAATAATGATAATGATAATGATGATAATGATGATAATAATGATAATAATGATAATAATGATAATAATGATAATAATGATAATAATGATAATAATGATAATAATGATAATAATGATAATAATGATAATAATGATAATAATGATAATAATGGATAATAACGGATAATGATAATAATGATAATAATGATTATAATGATAATAATGATAATAATGATAATAATGATAATAATGATAATAATGATAATAATGATATTAATGATAATAATAATAATAATAATAATAATAATAGTGATAATAATGATAATAATGATAATAATGTGTAACGAACACCTAAGAATTATTCATTTTTTTATACTAAATTTTTTTTAAGCAAGTACAAGAACCATGTAAGTGCATAAATGGCAATACTTTTGTGTTTTGACATTTTGCTAGCTTCAGTATGCTTCTGAACAGTTCCTATTCTTCTCAGCAACTTAACCTTATCAGAGAAGAGAGAACTAACTTCCTTTTTCTTTGAGCTGCCAAAGCATCAACACGCTTCGTAAATTTTACCTTACCTAATCTAAATTTTTAGATCAAAAAACTCCGGTAAGTTCATTGAAATCCAATACGTTTAACTAGAATTCTCGAATACATTTTAATACAATTTTGATATTGTATTTACTTAACGCAATATTTTCAAGTTAAAACTAATTTATTTACGCAATCTAAGGTTCTTTCGAGAGTTTACTCAATCTTAATTTGCCCAAAGGAAAATCCTATAAAACTTAAATACTAGTCGCTAGTAATACAATTTTTAACAATTCTGGATAAGCCTAAATAGCCATAAAAAGGTAAATTAATTTCTAATTTCCTAATTCAATCAAAGTGAGAATATGATTTTCGAAAATTTTAGAAAAAAGTCATCGATCATAATTGGTAAAAAAAAAAAAAAAAAGCTCATCAACAAAAACTCAACGTAACCTAGTGAGACATCGTCTTAGTCGAGCATCGCTATAATCTCTTTGAAGACTCACTAATCACCGATCATGATCTATTCATGGCTTGGTAACAAGGGAGAGTAGCGTGGGCAATCATCAGTTGCAAGACACAGCAAAGGCGAACCAGTTTTCAGTATGCCTCGTGCTAAACGGCACGCAAAAACCAAAAGCTGAAAAAGCGAAACCTTTAAACTATAATTTTGGTCCTAAAAAGTGCATAAAAGTTAAATTAATCAAAAAACATATATTCAAAATCATGAACAGAAATAATTTTGCGGAAAAAAAAGCTGGCAGAGTTAAAAGCTAAAGAAGTTTATAAATTTTGCCTAAAGCATTTAGATTCAGTTTAATCAGAACTAAGGTGTTCCTATTTATTGCAACTTCATTCTAAGAAAATTTAACATTACTACGATGCTTATAATGCATTTAATTTTATTACTTAAATTAATTAAAAAGTGAGCTTAAAATCAATTTAAAAACATAAACAAAATTCTAGATTACTATAAAGTGGTAAAAGTGGAGAAATTTCTTATACAAAAAAATGGTAGTAACGTGAAGAAAAAGTAAGCTACAGTTTATATAAATTAAAAATAAAGATTAAATTAGCAATAATTATAAGTAAAATAATTAAAATATTCGATGTAGCTGGTAATTAAAAGTGGTAATTCTCACGTACATACTTGCTCACGCACACATTTGCCCACTCACACAGCGACATATCAATCCAAACTTTGATTAAGTTTGATTAAAAACAACAACAACAACAAAAAAAAAAACAAAACACTTATTTTATCTAAAATTAATATTAGCATCATAAACTAAAGCAAAGCATCGATCGACATCACCGAAGGCCTTCAGCGATGGACGTCAGCAACAAAGTAATAAAAGTAAGTAACAACAACACTGCTTTCTTTATTATTTTTTTTAAAATAACGAAATAAATTAAATATCTAATTTGAAACATTGAGACAATACACAAATTAAAGTAGAAGTAAACAAAAGAAGTTAGAAAGTCATTGCTAACTATATTTATGCATTTTTAAAAGATTTACAATGTAAAAAAAAAAAAATAATAAAACAACAACAACAAAGCTAATCAAAAGTTAATCAAAACAAAAAGCAAAAAAAGAAAAAAGGGGCAGCAGAGAAATTATTAAATTCTCTTTTAATTCATCCAGTTTGTAAAAACCAGTATTTTAGTTACATGCACTGCGTTAATCTTGTCGCACCCACTCTCTGTATGTTTACTTTTGTTTCGAGTAGCGGTTAGTGCAAAAATGTTAGTAGTTTACCTTAATGAATGCATAATTTTCGATTGATTTTCTTTAAGCAATAATTTTAAAATAATATTTGAATTATAATTAGTTTGTAAATTTCCAAAAAAAAATGGTTTTTCTATTTGTATGTGTGTTTCATTGACAGCTAAGTCGTGTTACAATCTTTCTTTAAAGATTTCGATCTACATATAAAATATTTGAAAAAATTAATTGATTTTTATTTTTTTGTTGTAATTTTGCCTAAGATTACACATTAGATTGTGTGTGAATAGAGTAATACGTGTGCAATACAGCTACATCAAAAACTGAGTTCTGTTTAAAAACTTTTAAAATGTTATTATTATGGATACAGATATAATACTGGGTCAAAGGTGCCTACTATTTTTTTTATGAATAATTTCTACGCTATAACTACGCTAAATTAATTTTGATGAATATTTTTGCTACTAATTATGAAATAATACTTAATATTGAACCAAATGTATATAGACCAGCCGAAATAAAATTATAATTGAATTCGAATTTTATGATTTAAATAAATATTAAATGCAGTTTGGTGTTAAACTTAAGATAGTTTTTGGAGAATGTTTGAATTAAATACTTCATGAAATAAAAACATAAAATAAAATGATTGGCTAAATAAAAATAATTTTTCTAATGTAGAGTGATGTGAAGGATACGGTAGAATATGTTTCTTTCGGGGTCTTGCAGAAACATCGTGCATAGTAAGGCCAAAGGTAGGGTGGGTATAGAGCACGTATCTTCACATACATCTTGAAGATAGATTTTAATGTGATAATAGTTGATCCATACATTTTGCTTTCATCATGAATTTTTATGATCACTTTGGGGACTAGTGTTGTGAGTGGTCATTCCGGTCCATTTTAAGGCTAACATAATTAAGAGAGTCTAAAATAATTAGTATACGTATGTACGTAGGGTTTTCTGGTAGGTTGAAGGCGTCACGTACCCCCCCAACGACTGATAGCTAGTGGCTTTAATGGCTCTCGCCCGACTCCTTCAGTCTCTAAACATCTAACCAGTGCATGTGTGTCTTTGGCATACAGTCGTATGAATAAACACAATGATTATTTTATCATTTGATTTTCTACAGTACATTGCAGTTACAAAATGGCGCCAAACGTGGGGCAAACAAAGTCTTTTCTGCAATTTACAATCAAAAAATGTTTTTTTTTTAGTTTTTGTTTTCTAGACTTGTGTTTGCACACAAAAGGTACATGCTTATCCTTCTGATAGGTCTGTATACATATCCGTTTGATAAATTTCAAAACAAAATTTCGCGAATGTTTAGTTTAGGTTTTTGGTATTTATGTTTTTTAACAGAAGAATATTTGTTCATTTCTGGATATCGACTATTTGGCATTTGGTCTGAGTAGCTATCGACCGATATGTTAACTGGTATTTATTTTGATTTAAATCGTATTTGCCTGACTCAATTTAAGCTGATAACATCAATAAGCGAATAAAAAGTCTGAAAATAATATTTTTGTATTTATGAGTTAAGCCTTTAAGTATTTGTTGGAAATACAGTTTTATTTTTGCTATTCGGAGCGAAAATCTGTCCGAAAATATTTTCATTGGTAATGCTTTTTTCGAAATTCTAATTTTGTGATATCTATAATTGATTCCAATAGGATTATGTGAAGATTTAGTTAACGTTTCTACAACAATTTATACAAAGAGAGTTTTTATTCTTTTTATCAATAGCCCTTTTATTTTATTTCTTATCAACTATTTTCAAATAAATCTTCGTATCCTTCGTCAACATCACTCAAACAAGGAAAACTGTGATAAATATATAGTTTAATTATTCGGTTATCGAAATTTTTTTTTTTTTTTGGTATTTTTCTTAAAATTTTATAATTCTTAAATGGCTGTAAGGCACAGTTCTGAGGATTTGCCAGCATTGGTTCCTCACGCAGAATCCGCATGCACAATTTGTTTGCAACCCTTATCCAATGGTTCAGAATGTATGATCACACGATGTAACCATGTGTTTCATAAGGCATGCATCGAACATTGGCTAGAAGATTCACAAGAATGTCCAAATTGTAGGCGTGTGTCGCAAGCTAACGAGTTAGTAGTAATTAGCGTTGAAATGCAACCTTGTAGCACTAATTCGATTAATAACAATACAAACTCAAACCAAAATTCAGCGCGTAGTCATAGTGGGAATCGTGGTCGTGGAGCAGTACCCAAACGACATTATACACGCGGATCTAGACGAAAACTTGAGGAGAGCTCTGCTCAATCCTCACTTGCAAATTCTCAACCAAACCATTTAAATTACAACCAAAATTATTCGCTTCCATTATTAGATGTAGATAATCAATCAAACAATACAAGAGTAAATGTAACTCATACGCCCCATATTGCGAGTAACAATATTAATGCGCAAGCGATAGATTACAATCAAATTTCAAACATGATTGAAACAAGTTTTCAGCGTATGCTGTCTAATATTCAATTACAACCAAATCGTATTAATAGAACTGCACCCCCAAATACTTCCAGTGAGAATATTCCTGATATAAACCCTTCTCGGATGACAGACAATGTGATCAGACACAACGCGTTACATACACAAAGAAATTCTTACTCTAATTTGAGCGCTGAGAAAATGACTTCCATAATGCAAAATTGGAATGCAAAATTTGACGGTTCGTCGAATAGTTTAAGCGTCGAAGATTTTGTGTATAGAATCCGTTCGTTAACGTCGTCAAGTCTCAATAACGATTTTCAAGCTCTCTGTAGTAATTTACATATTTTACTTTTTGGGAAAGCAAAAGATTGGTACTGGCGTTACCACAAACAGGTAAACCACCAAGGTATTCAATTTGAAGCTTTTTGCGATGCTTTAAAGGAACAGTATAAAGATTTTAAAACTGATTATGATATTCGCGAAGAAATTCGGAGCCGAAAACAAAGGCCAAATGAAAGTTTCGAAGTCTTTTATGAAGCAATTTTGTCCTTAACTGATCGTTTATCAGAAAGCCTTTCAGATCTTGACCTAATTGAAATTATAATTAGAAACCTCAGAATTGACATAAGACATGAACTTCTTTATGTTAAGGTCAATTCCATTGCACATTTGCGCAGCCTTTGCCAGATGAGAGAAAATCTTTTATCTGAAGAATCCTTTAGACGTAGTCAACAATCGCGTAACGTGCAAGGTACAAATTTTACACAGCGTCGTCATGTTGCAGAAATAAATTTGAGCGAATTAGTTAATGAAGATGATATCCTAAATTCGGAGTCCACTAGTTCTGTGAATGCCTTGCAACAAAGTGTTTCAAAGTGTTGGAATTGTAACCAAGAAGGTCATCATTGGCAAGATTGCTTAAGCGAAAGGTTAATATTTTGCTACGGATGCGGGGAAAAAAATGTTTATAAGCCCCAATGCCCTAAATGTATTGCCAAACGCTCGGAAAACTTGAAAGCGGGTCCTTTCAAAAACATCCGAACGGCAACCCGTTAGTATTAAGTACCCATACAAAGTTAAATAAATTACCGGCTGGTTCAGCTGATATTAATTTAAAAGAAAAAACAAATACAAAAACTAATACAGAAATTTCTAGTAACATAAAAATTTTAAAACGAAATATTTTAGATAAAAATGAATGTAAGCCTATATTATATCCTATTCGTCCATATCATGAACGCTGGATTGAATATAATTCTATAAAACGAAATATTTTCAAAGATTTTTCCAACATGAATTATGCTACTAAGAAAATTAAAAGATCCACTTTGCGTCTTCGTAGATTTTGGAAAGTTGTAAAACTAACAAAAAAACTACTTGTTTCTGCTGTTTTCAATAACAACGAAGATATGCGCTTTTATGCTAAAGTTTCCTTTTTGAATAGAACTGAAATTGGTCTTTTAGATACAGGTGCAAACATCAGTTGCTTAGGCTGTGACCTTGCTCTTGAAGATTTTTCTAAATTTAAAGCTTTTCAGAAAACAAATGCTTCAGTAAAAACCGCAGATGGAAAGCTACAGAAAGTTTTAGGATGGATTGAAGTCAAGTTAGAATATAAAGGCGAATCAAAAAATCTAAAATTTTTCATCATACCATCGATTTCTCAACGTGTTATCTTAGGTATAGATTTTTGGAAAAAATTCAATTTAGCTCCCCATTTAATTTCAGCAGTTGAAACTTCAGAAGAACTCGTTTTGGAAAATAATAGTTCTGATGATGAAAAGCTATATCCTCTTTCGACCCAACAGCTTCAGCAGCTAGAAACGGTCAAGTCCCTTTTTCCGAATTTCGAACTTCACGGATTAGGCAGAACAAAACTGATTGAACACCATATTGATGTAGATGAAACAAAACCAGTAAAACAACGCTTCTACCCAGTATCACCAGCAGTAGAGCAGTTAATGTTTACAGAAATCGACAGGATGTTGCAGTTAGGACTAATTGAGCCATCGACAAGTGCATGGAGCTCTCCCATGAGAATGGTAGTAAAACCAAACAAGGTTAGACTGTGCTTAGACGCCAGAAAAATTAATGAAGTCACGAAGAAGGATGCATATCCGCTTCCCAGCATTGAAGGTATCTTTGCGAGATTGCCAAAGGCAAACCTCATTACGAAGATTGATTTAAAAGACGCCTTCTGGCAGATTGTTATGAAGCGGATTAGTTGTGGGTGGTAGAGCTGGGTGCATGCTTGTATAACCTGGACTAAGCTCGTCGAAAAGGCGTGGTTCTTGCTCTCCACAACTTAAGAAAACCCATTAAACATAAAGAATCATGCACAAAAAAAATCATACCACTAACTTGATTAGTATTATTACTATACAAAAAAAATATTAGTATATAGATAGAAAAAAAAATCAAAATTGTGAATAACAATGCGAAGAAAAAAAAAACTCAAAGAAAGCAAAACCAAAATTAAAGGGGTTGAAAAGCTGAAGATGTTATTCGCTTTTCTATCCTCCCTACCCAACCATAAAATTCCGGATCAAACTCTGATCACCAATCCCAACCATTTCATTCTAATGGCCTAAATCAATTCACAACATTATATTTTAAATTCAATGTTTATTCATTGTTAACTAAGAAAAAAATGTTCAATACTTAAACACTAATACATATTCAATTCTCACTAGCATGATGCAGCGGATACAAAATGAAAATGAAACAGCACTGACTGAGAGCTGTTGTATCCTCCGCTGAGGATACACGTAGGTCCTACAATCTCCCTAATTTTGTTATATTAACCACCTCTTTGTTTGGGAGGCATGGTGGTTTATGCCATTCAGTAGGCAGCCGTGAGGTTGCCGCGATAAGTTAAAATTAATGGGGATTTTTAGTGGTTCCCAAACCGAAAGGATACTTACCGAAATTATCCATTGTCAAAAAAAACTCTTTACTTTGTTGTTTCTTTACTTTGACTCTTCGCTTTATTTTAAGAGAGACTTTCGTTCCTCTATCTTATTTTCCAACTGACTTTTGTATTAAAAAATACTAATACTTAACACCTAGGTTATTAGTTGTAACATTGATATTTGTGCAAGATTGCTTTCTGCATATTAAAATATTTACATACGTACATACATTTCAGCATTGATGCTTATTGCAATTTCTTAAAAATACATATCTACATTTACATACATACATTCATTTTAGCATTGATGCTTGTTGCAATTTCTTAAAAATACATATCTACATTTACATACATACATTCATACTCGACCGCCTAGCCATGGGAACTTTGGCTCAGATTTCATAATCATGTTGGTTACAACAATAAAATATCAATTTAAATATTTACCTCGCGCTTAATAAGCCAAAGTCCAAAAATGCAACGACTGCATTTTTGTAAAACAGTAGTCAAGTCATGTTAACAGAAGCGCAGCTAAAATAGCAAGCTGGCTTTCTTTATACGCATATTCTTTACTCAACTATTTAGTCGCTTATTAACCATGAGCTTGACTTTTGAATTGCAATGAATGCTGATTACTCACTTTCAATTGAGGCAGATCAGTGTTCATTGCAATCATAACTGTTCTAAGTTAATTATTAACGTTTGTGACTAATTAGTCACAACATTCCTCCCCCCTTTGACCAAGAAAATTTTTACCTTGAAGAGGTTGAAATTTTCGATGACTTTGCTTTTTGCGTATCGACTATGTTTGTATGCATAATATATAACGTTTTCAATTACTTTTTTTTTCTCTTCTGTGAAACTGACTATAAACAAATTTTTTCTTATTCAGTTCATTTGTACATTACATTATATTACATTATATTACATTAAATTATATAACATTACACGACAATACATTATCAGTCCCAAATTCGACTAACTTAAATTTTTATTTATTATAAACACATTTTGTCCTGTATAGTTCTTGTGAATGTTTATGTTTTCGTTTTACTTTTGATATCTTAAATAATTGTTAAATGTAAAATCTCATTTGAAACCCATTAAATCTTACTAGTTTCCTATGTCTTGTATACATCGGTGACATCTGGTCCTCGTTGATTCGTTCTGCTTATGCTCCACTAGGTATCTTTTATCTATGTTCCGCTTCTGGTGCTACTGCTACTGATAGTGACTCAATGGTTGTCTTTTCTAATTTCATGGTACCAAGTTGTGTAAACAGTTTTTAACTTTTTGTTTTCATATACAAGCTCCGAACTTTTTGCGTTATAGCCTGTCAGGTTCAACAAATCCTTCAGCTACTCTATTGATATTGGATGTATAAACAAAATATCCTAATTCACCCAATCTATTGTTGAACAACCTCGTAGTGTTATAGACTTCATTATAATTAATTTCGTTGATGATGCGGCCAATACGTTATCGTAAAGGCTATTATTTGATTCCTTCGCCATATGCTCCACAAGAAAAATTGCCAGCATAAATTTAAGAAAAATGTTAAAAGTAACAAATTTTCAAACTATTAAGAAATATGTAACATATTTGCACACTTTTGTTTCTGCGAAAATCATCTGATGAATGAATGAGCTGCGGCCAGTTATAAAATTATTATTTGCGATGCAACGTTTCCATGTCTGCGCTTTCTATACATCTTCAATTTGCTGTGTTGTCTTAATGTTCGTCAAGAAACTTTGCAATCAGTTTAACCAATCCTTACTGCTTCCATGTAATTCTTTCAAACTCATATTCTCTTTCTTGTACTTCAAATAACGTTCACTAACGGATTTCTTCTCTCTACTGGTTCAGACACAATTAAAAGTCTTCGTTACTTCTTTTACTTGAATATCTCGTTCCTGCTTCAACCTCCGCTTCTTGTGTTTCTGCTATGTCGATGCATACAAGATACTTGATAAGCCGTATTCTTCAAATGTTGTATTCTTAATTTCCATTTTACAAAGTTTTTTTTTTCAACAAATTTTAAAATATTCAGTGACCATAACTTATAAGTTCGACCCTTAACGTATTATTTATTTTGTAAACATTTGTATTCTGTTTCTCTATATCTTAATACATTTTTCTGTTATCAAATTTATTAATTATTGATATTGTTTTTATCTTAACTTTACTTCACATTTACCTTGTTATCAACTCAACATACGACTTCAAGGATTTCAATTCCTTTTAATTTTCTAACTTCGTTAGTTCTCTTTAAATTTATTTTTATTTTTCTTTTTTATACTTTTATGCAAATCTTAATTTTTCTTGTCAATGTTTTTATGCGTAAGCGCATTTACATATAAATAAACAGTAAGAAATTTCAATATAGGATTTTCTTTTGGTTTGCTCTTTTAAACATTAATTTTTCATTTTTATTTCTCCAATTCAATATCTTTAATTTATAACTTTACTTAATATTTTCCCGTAGTGAGAATTTAGTTTCCTTTAAGTTTTGTTATTTATTTATTTTATTCTTTTGTTCTGATATTTACTGTTCCAATTTTATAATTCTTTGTAAAGTCTTTGTAAAACCTATTTTTCCTTTTATCATTGTTTCTTTAAGTAAAAATAATTTGTCTCTTTCATTATTTTTTTTTTTCTTTTACTTTCTGTATCATTTTACTTATTATGTTTTACTGCGTCTTCATTGGACGTTTTCAAATTTCTTTATTTTTAATTAATTTTTTTTTCTTTTTATATTTCAACGACTAATTTAAATCCAAAACAAAATTCACAGAATTATTTAAAATAAAGTGGCACTATTTTGGGATCTACAAGTAGAATCCGCTGTACTAGAATTTAATCCTTGCGAGGGATTTCTGTAACAACGTTGTTCACTTTGAAGATGCCAACACATTTGCCTGTAACTTTAGGTTTTCTCCGTTTCTTATTTTTCCTCCTGCCATATCTTGGCTCTCAACTGTTTCATTTAATTTAATCATTATTTTTCTTCTCTTTTTTTATCATTCTATCTATATCTTCTTTTAATTATAAACTCACGACTATCTTCCATTGGCTGACATTCACTCATTTCTACTGTCTTTTTCCCATCTTTCTCTTAACTGCTTCTTTCAGTAAGTATATTCCTCTACTTCATTTATTTTACATCGCCGTATTCTGCCCACAAATATGCTTTCACAATCACTTCTTTCCAACTTTTCTTTATATTTTTTTTTTTAAATTCTGTTTTATAGTAACCTTTTTCTTTACAACTTTACTAAATTTTCTTAATATATTTTTTTTCTCATAATTTTACTCCTAATATGTATAATATGCATGTATACTATTTTTCCCATTCCCGTACTTTCTTTATTTTATGTTATTAGATTTTCCCTAAAAATATTTTTTTTCTTTTCGTCTTATACACTCTGTAAATATCTGTGACGTCTACCAAATTTTCACCTAAATAACCTCTTTGTGCAATCTCTTGCTTATGATCCACTAACTTGGGGATTTTCGTAGCGTTTATTTCGACGTCTGTACTATAATTACTTGAACTTAAATCATTTCTCCGTTTCAAACTACTCCTTGACGTGTTTTGTTTGGCTAAACTCGTGTCCGCTCCGGAATCTACAAGTAGAATGAGTTTTCCGTTTTTTGTATCCTCGCAAGGAACTCCTACGAACACATCATTCACTTTGCGAATATCCGACAATTCCCCCTTTTCCGTGCCCAGCACTGTCATTTCTTTGTGCGTGCAACCATTTAACTTTTTTTCATTTAAATTTTCTACTACCACATTGATTTTTTCTTCCGTAATATTTTTATTTAATTTTCCTACTCCCACATTGAATTTTTCTCTTCTTACATTTTCATTTAATCTTCCCGCTACCACATTGAATTTTTCTTCTACCATATTTTCATTTAATTTCTCGAATAGAACATCTGATTTTTCTTTTATCATATTTCCATTTAATTTTCCTGCTACCTCATTGACTTTTTCCTTTCTTACATTTTCATTTAACTTTTCTGCTACCACATTGAATTTTTCTTCTCTCATATTTCCATTTAATTTTTCCAATAGCACGTTGCATTTTTCTTTTATCATATTTCCATTTAATTTTCCTGCTACCTCATTGACTTTTTTCTTTCTTACATTTTCATTTAATTTTTCGAATACCATATCGAATTTTTCTTTTACTTCCCCGAGTGTTTCTATAACCTTTTTTGATGTCGCCTGCAACGACTCAACTGTTTCCTTCGATTCTTGGCTTATGTTTTCTACATTCCTTCTTGAATGAGGTGTACAGAAATTTACAATCCTTTCGGGTGTCAAATTCTCTGTTACTACTAAATGATCTGTTACTGAACTTTCCATTGGCTTGGATGTACATATACTCACAATCTCTTCAGACGTAGAATTATCTGTTACTATCCTTTCTATTGGCTTAGATGTACGGATATTCACAATCTTTCTAGACGTAGATTTATCCGTTACTATCTTTGATGGCCTTATATCGCTCTTATTTCGGGGTTCCCAGCTCATTGGCCTTGGCTGGGCCCCTGAAAGTTTCCCTGCCGATTTTCCCAGTTGTTCCTCCTATAACACTCATCCTGCACATGACCCACCTTGTCACACCACATACAGTGTACCTGTTGCTGTCTCACTTGCAGTTCATTACCAAAATTATTTGCCCTAAACCTCAATCGATCGTTAAATATGTTCCTGTTTTCCTGCTGTCTACTAGCAAATTGTCTAAAATATTTCTGCTGTCCCCTTGGTGCGAATGAGGGTGCACTCATCCAACAATTTTCATGATTATACTTCTGACATGTTTCGCAATACGGAGAATTTTTTCTCGAAAGACACTCATCTCTTGTGTGTCCTTGTCTGTTGCAGAATGAACACTTGATGTTCATTTTATATTGGTCCTGCTTTTTGTCTTCGAACCTATCTTCTGGTGTTACATCTCTTATTCTTAAACCCTGATTTACTCTTCTATTCCATCTGTGTTCTTCGTCACTTTCTTGTATCGTGCAAGTTTGACGCTGTGAATGTCGTCCTGACCCATTCCTGCTTTTGTCCTTCAACATATATTCTAAATCTGAAGCCCTTTTTACCAACTCTGATAGGTCATTCCCTGACCATGATAACACTACTGTCCTTATCTCAGGATCCAATATACCGACTTTAAATGCTGTAACTACGGAGATATTTAATTGTTTGAGGAGTGATTTGTCCTCCCCTATACAGTCTCTCCCTCTAGCTTCTATTGAACCTAGCCTTCGTGCAAACGCAATTATTTTTTCCCCGGGCTCTTGTTCACACCTAGATAATGCAATAATTATTGAATCGTATGTAGTTGCCCTCAGATAATTTGACTTAATCAATATGTGAATATCCTCTACTTTGTCAAATTGTCGGCTCCTACATAATTCGAAAGCGTCCCCGTGCAACCGGAGTTTTATGCACTCTATGAAAATTGGGATATCTTCTTTCTTAACTGCTTTCGCAGCCAGGTCACATCCCTGGATAAACCTATATACTTCTGCCGGTGACGTTTACATTCATAATTGTTCGTTAACCCAGTCCGTTTCTTCAATCTAATCCTGGTCTATCTTCTGACTTGCTTCCTGCAAATTTACTCTAACACTCCGTGTGATAAATAAAATAAAAACTCAATGAAAATACGAATTCTCCTCCTGCCATGAGGTACATAAAAAAAAATACAAATTTAAAGCTTACAAAACACATTTTTATATTTTTTGTTTAATTCCCATTTATTTAAGGTTTTTTTCCACATATAAACCATACATTAGTTGACTTTTGTAATACAAATATTCTTTATAAAAAATTCTTTTTTTTTTATTTTGTATATTTTATAACAAATTTTAAAATTCATGCCGCTTTAGACTTCCTTGAAGCTGACTGGTTATCTTCTCTGTTGATAAATCTTCCACGGTGATTTAGTTTCTTTTCTATTTTCCCATAAAATCTGCTTCCAGATTTGGTTTGCCAGGATGGTCTTCGAAAGTTCTACTGGTACAGTCCTCATGATTGTCACTTAGTGGATCCAAAAAGTTGTTGTTGACAATACGTGTTATCTAAAAAAAAATTTTTGCCAAAAATTGCATTCCTAAAAAGGGTTCAAACGAAACTTAAACCTTTATATACAAAAGAAAATATTCGTACCATCCTCTTTCCGAGAGGTGGTGGAAGATGGATCCGCCATCAATAATATATTTCCAGCAGAAAGATAAAAATCCCACAGAATTTCATGCCAAAAACTATCATTTTGCACAACAAAAAAAATTTTTTTTTTTTCAATATACCCAACAGTGTAATTCCATAATTTATAGGTATAAATAACTTCTTATTATTTAAAACATTAAAAACACTCATTTTTTTTTTTTAAAATGTCCTAACAAAAAATTTTCTTTATTGTTCCTGTAACAATAAAGACCTATCAAACATTCAAATTCAATAAAAAAATCTTCCCAAAATATGCTTGTTGTTCCTGTAACAACAAGGTCTCACCGATCACTTTGAATCTTTGCAAAAGAACCAATGTCCTTACTGTTCCTATAACAGCAAGAATCCTAGCAATTACTTTTTTTTATATCCATTTTTTTTTTAACACCTGCTGTTCCTGTAACAGAAGGATCTAACAAAAATTGTCCTTCTCTAAAACTTTATGAAATTAAACAAACCAAAATTGTCCTTATTGTTCCTGTAACAGTAAGGATCTAACATCCTTGCTGTCCCTGCGGCCAGAAGGATCCTACCGGCTGCGCCATTTTGTTGTATCCTCCGCTGAGGATACACGTAGGTCCTACAATCTCCCTAATTTTGTTATATTAACCACCTCTTTGTTTGGGAGGCATGGTGGTTTATGCCATTCAGTAGGCAGCCGTGAGGTTGCCGCGATAAGTTAAAATTAATGGGGATTTTTAGTGGTTCCCAAACCGAAAGGATACTTACCGAAATTATCCATTGTCAAAAAAAACTCTTTACTTTGTTGTTTCTTTACTTTGACTCTTCGCTTTATTTTAAGAGAGACTTTCGTTCCTCTATCTTATTTTCCAACTGACTTTTGTATTAAAAAATACTAATACTTAACACCTAGGTTATTAGTTGTAACATTGATATTTGTGCAAGATTGCTTTCTGCATATTAAAATATTTACATACGTACATACATTTCAGCATTGATGCTTATTGCAATTTCTTAAAAATACATATCTTCATTTACATACATACATTCATTTTAGCATTGATGCTTGTTGCAATTTCTTAAAAATACATATCTACATTTACATACATACATTCATACTCGACCGCCCAGCCATGGGAACTTTGGCTCAGATTTCATAATCATGTTGGTTACAACAATAAAATATCAATTTAAATATTTACCTCGCGCTTAATAAGCCAAAGTCCAAAAATGCAACGACTGCATTTTTGTAAAACAGTAGTCAAGTCATGTTAACAGAAGCGCAGCTAAAATAGCAAGCTGGCTTTCTTTATACGCATATTCTTAACTCAACTATTTAGTCGCTTATCAACCATGAGCTTGACTTTTGAATTGCAATGAATGCTGATTACTCACTTTCAATTGAGGCAGATCAGTGTTCATTGCAATCATAACTGTTCTAAGTTAATTATTAACGTTTGTGACTAATTAGTCACAACAGAGCTTAAGGCTAACTTCTAATTAGGTAGTCAATGAACTATGCCATTGCTGTGATCGAAATGAAAAAATGGAACAAGTCAATATATGGTAGCAAAAGAAATAACTAAAGGCTAAACAGGTGCATTACATATGTATATACAATACATATGTAAGCACCATAATGCATTTTACACTATACTTAAAGCATTAAATTGTTTTTTTTTCTTTTTGGTTACTTATAAATATACGGCCGTATTCATTACATTTGTTATGCACTCGTTAAAAACTGTTTTAGTTAGAACACAAACTATCCCTTAAAATGCTGTTTATGCATAAACGTATTTTAAGAGCATTTTAAGCAATATGGGAATTTTTTAAAAACAGTAAGCAACACTTCATCAGCTGACAGCTTAACGAAAGAACTTGACGAAAAACAGACTTTTTGTCGACAGAAAAAGCCCTGTTACGGTGGCGGTCATAGGCTCATCATGGTCATGCATTGTTGTTTCAATGTATATTAACAATTCGAGAGCGAGAGCAAGAGAGTAAATTTTCACCACCACGGTCACCAAATGATTTGACAAAAATATGGAATCATGGGATCAAACCAGTGTTACGCTGTGAACTTATTCACAATATTTGTGTATGAAAGCAGTAATGAAACCTGCTTAATAGCAACACGTCGGTTGTAAAAATACTAAAAGTAGCAAAAAGTGTACTGGTGCTTAGGCATCATATGACCACCAGCATAGCATACTTTCGTCACACAGCTCATCAAACGAAAAAAGAGAGTAAAAAGTGTCATGACCAGAGATCATATGACGACCACCGTAACAACACCCATCGCTGATTTTGACAAGTTATGTTAGCCATTAAAATAGCAAAAAAAGTGAAGTGAAAAGTAAACAAAAATATAAAAGCAATGGACATGTTCAATATTTTGATTATCTGCACTTTAGTGGAAGAAGAGGATCCTTTTCCAAAGCGCCGAAAAATGTATAGAGCAAGGATCAACCCCTTTGAACAAAACAACGACGAGGAACGAGTAGGAACGATGTTCAGAATGATTTTAACGATCGTTAAAATACTCTTAGAACGTTGATGATAATATACGTTTATGCATAACAAAATGTTTTTCACTGTATAACTATCGCTAAAACAGGTTTATGAATACGGGGGATAGAATTTAAAATTTATAATAATTATCAGATATTTTTGCTCTTCAAATTAAATTCAGATTAAATTCATTAAATTTATGCAATATTAGGAGTCTTAGATAATTAGTAAGATAGTTTCTTAGACCACTTTTTTTTTTGTGTTTAGTTAATTTATATTAAATATAAATAACCTTGAAAAGTACAACAATAATTAAATTAAAAAAAAGAACAAGATCACTTACAGTTGGTAATAAGGTGCTCCCACGACGCTAGCGCTAACGTTTTGGTGACTTGCATTGATGTCGTTGCACAAAGGAATGTTAATTTTAGCGTTAAATTATATTTTAACCTGTAGACACCCTTCTTTTTTCTTATTTTTTTTTTTGTTAATTATTTATATACATTCACTATTCTTCACACGTCCAATAAAGACTTTAAATCAATTTTTTTTTTAACTTACTAATACTCCTTTCGCACCATTTTAATTTTTTTTTTTTTTTAAAATCGCGTTATAGAAATAAATCACTTTTAGGTGAATAAAATTAGATTAAGATAATAGCTTTTCCAAATATCGTTATAGCTTAGAGCATAATGATATTGTTGCGTTTAAGAACTAAATCAAAACTACATTTAAGACAGCGCGAGAAATTAACAATTGCCTAAATATTTACTGCAAGCCAACTGCGTAAACCGGTTTTCAGTTGAGAGAAAAGGTGGTGGAGCTTGATCTCTGCTTCACGCAGCGTTTTTGCGACGTGGCCGTTGTAGCGCCCGCTCCAACAGTGATCGTGTCCAACTTGTCTCTACGTCTCTTGCCTAGTGCTCCAATAGTGACTATTTTTGGGATGTTGCAGAACCCAAAATGCGAAGCACTTTCTGAGGGGAGAAATGCGTTGATCTTAACTGACTGAGACGAGGAATGTAATTTCTTAAGGCGATTTCTAGGCGTCCTATCAATATTTTTATTTAAATATTTTAATGATTATATAGATTTGCAGCAGTAGTTAAGCTTACCATGTGGCAATTAAAGAAATGTTTGATATTTTGATCCATACACGATTTCATAGACTATTTTTGAATATAAGCCAAAATAAACTTTAATCTATTTTATTTAAATAACTCTTGATATATTTTTATATTAAAATTATACACTTGTTCATCAGATTTTAAAAGATTTTTCCGAAGTAGTGTGTACTTGTAGGCAGCTTAAATTTGAAAGAAGGCGGAAATAGAATGCCTTCAAGCTAATCCAATTCTGTTTTAAGCGTTTTTCGTAAATTTTTCTTCGCTCAATTTACTGTATTATAACCAAAATCGGCTTCACTGCATTAAAAGTAAAAGATTTTTTTTTTATGACCATTCTTAACAGTGGCGAACTTTTGTGTCTGTTTTTAAATTATATTATATTTCGAATCTTAATACAGAATTTTTCAGAAGTTTTATTTTTTTTTTTTTATATATACCCGAAAGTTAAAGTAACGCGCCCATCACAAAACAGTTAATTTGAAACAAATATTGCACCAAATCCCTAAAACTATTTTTTTCAAAGAAACTGGAAAATCGACTACTTCTACAAAATAATTTTTTTTTTCTAACAGGGTTGCATATCTTTGGCGTGAAAGGTTCCTAAGTGCTTTCCATTCAAGTCTTTTAAAATATAATACGAAGATCCACATTGGTCATCAACAATTGCCTTAAGAAATGTTCTAGCTAGCTTGGCATTAAAGTTTTTGCCCATGTTGCTTTGAGAGAAATTCCTTCTCATAACTACCTGTCCTTTTTTGTAACTAATTGCACGAGATCTTAGGTTATACCGACTTTCAGTAGTCTTAAAACACTTTTGCAAATTATTTCTAACAACGTCACGAACATTTGAAATTTTGTCATTACGTAATTGCTGATTCTCAACAACCCCTTCTTCGATCATATTTATGTTCCTTAAAAGTGCATAATTGTCGCCATGTGTGACCATGTGTTGACCAAAAACTACGTAATATGGACTGTGGCCAATTGTTTGGTGAACTGAGTTACGAAGAGCAGAGTTAATGCTGCTCAGATGGCAATCCCAATCTCGCTGGTCTTTTTGAATGTACGCTCTTAAAGCAGCATTGATGGACCGATTCACTCTTTCAGAAGAATTACTCTGGGGTGAATATATTGCCGTGCACGTATGTTTGATGCCGCAATTTGACAAAAAGGTTTCAAAATCTTTGGATTTGAACTGACTTCCGTTGTCGCTTACAATGAATTCAGGCACCCCAAAAACATCGAATACGTGCTCTTTTAAAAAATTGACAATGTGGCAGGTAGTAAACTTTTTAAGTGGACATAAAAGACTAAACTTTGACATATGATCAAGGACGATCAATATCCCTATGTTACCATTTTTAGACCTCGGAAAAGGTCCGATTAAATCAATATACAACTTTTGGAAGATTCTGTCAACAGGAGTAAATTTACCCATCGGAGGTCGTAAAACTTTTGTGGGGTGTTTTGTCGATTTGCACACATCGCAATTCAGCACATAACTTTGCACGAATCTAAATAAACCGGGCCAGTAAAAATAACGCCGTATCCTGTCCACGGTCTTTGCCACACCACCATGAGCACTAGTTGGTACATCATGAGCCCTATATACAACATTAACTCGAAGTGACTCCGGTACAAAAAGTTTCCATGCAGAATCTTCCTGTTCAGGATTTCCTTTATAAAACTCTTTTCTATGATAAATGAATTTATCAACAACCTTAAAGTCAGGATAGCAACTATTATTAGCTATTATTTTTTCTCTAAGTTCACTATAGTCTTTGTCATCGAATGCAGTCGAGGATAAGTCTATATCTGGGGTGTATTTCATTTCAATGCTGCCTATTTCAACAACACTTTCGGTGTGCAGCCGTGAAAGAGCATCTGGAACTACATTGGCACTGCCTTTGCGATGCTCAATGGAAAAGTCAAAGGACTGCAATTTTAAAGCCCAGCGCGCTAATCGACCACTTAAATCATTTTGTTTCATAAGCCACCGCAGGCTGGCATGGTCGGTAATAACAGTAAAAACCTGTCCCTCTATATAAGCTCGAAATTTCTTAATAGCGAGCACTGCCGCCAAGCATTCTTGCTCTGTTACCGAGTAATTGCGCTGTGCTCGATTCAATTTTTGAGACATATAGGCTATGGGAATTTCCCCCCCATCCTCATTTCTTTGAGAGAGTACAGCACCAACACCAGTTTGACTTGCATCGCATTGTAAAATAAATGGTTTTTGAAAATTAGGATTACCTAAAACCGGCGCTGACGTAAGTTTCTGCTTTATTAAATCAAAAGTCTCTTGCGCCTCTGAAGACCATTCAAAAAATTTAGCTTTCTTTAACAAATCAGTTAAAGGATTGCTGACATCAGCAAAGTTCGCTATAAATCTTCTATACCAGCCTGCCATACCTAAAAATCTCCGCAACTGGCGAACTGATTTTGGTGCTGGATAAGAAGTAATGGCTGATATCTTTTCTGGGTCAGTTTTTAAAGTTCCACGCCCGACAATATAACCCAGATAACGAACTTCTTTTAGACAAAATTTACTCTTGGCTATATTTATAGTAAGCCCTGCTTTCTTTATATGGCATGCCACTTCCTGGAGTAAATCAATATGCGCTTGAAAACTTTCGGATAAGAGCAATAGATCGTCAAGATAAACGAAAACCTGTTCCTTTAGGTAGTATGGAATTACTTTATCCATTAACCTGCACATTGATTGGGGAGCATTGCACAGACCAAATGGCATCACAGTGTACTGATAAAGGGGTCTGTTGGGTACAGTGAAGGCGGTTTTTTCACGTGAACTCATCTCCAAAGGGATTTGCCAGAATGCATCTTTTAAATCAAGACTGGAGATGAATTCCGCTTTAGGTAGTCTGCTCAAGATCCCCTCAATGTGAGGCAATGGATAAGCATCTTTTAATGTCACACTGTTTACTTTCCTACTGTCTAAGCATAGACGAACTTTACCTGGTTTTCGCACCAAGACGACAGGCGAAGACCAAGCACTATTTGACTCTTCGATTACTCCCATGGACAACATCCGGTCGATTTCATCACACATAAGTTTTTCCACTGCTGGTGAAATGGGAAAGTGGCGTTGTTTGATCGGTTTCGCATCGCACACGTCAATTACATGCTCAATCAATTTTGTCTTGCCTAAACCCATTTCTTCAAAACTTGGGTAACAAGCAATAGCTGCTTTTAATTTTCTTCTTTCAATATCAGTTAATTCATGACAATTAGGGTCACCTTCAACCTTATCAATTTCACCAACAATATTAGTTGCTATCTCAAAAGCCTTCCAGAAGTCAACACCAAGATATAGATCCTGTGTTAATGAAGGAATTATGAAAAACTCAATAAGTTTCGTATCGCCCTTGAATTTGACTTCAAGAGCAACAACACCAGCAATATTCTGAACAGCACCATCCGCGGTGTGAACAGTTGAATTTAGTTTTTTTATTTTAATGTTTTTAAAAAAAATCTCTTTTGCTAGTCTTGCCCCAATGCACGATATAGAGGCGCCTGAATCTAGCAAGCCTAGCATTTCTTGTCCCAGTATTACAACGGATGCATAAGGTCTTAAATCATTATGCTTTTGAAAAATTGTCGAAATGAAATTGCGTTTATTTTGTTTGACTTTGGCCCAGAACTCTCTTGATCTTTTTACTGATCTTGAAGGTTGAAAAATTCGAGATCGAGCCATTTGGTAGCTTATCAGACGTTCATGGAAAGGTATAATTGGATATAATTTGGGCAAGATTGGTTTTGGAGTAGAATAATTTGTTAGAAGTTTTATTGGTCTGTTCGGTCTATCTCCGATAGTTGATTTTTTCTGGGATGACTGTTGGTGCTGTAGCCATCCCTGCGACGGTTTCCCGTACTATTGCAGTTAGGGCAGTTTGGCAAAAAATATGCTACCAGACCACAACCATAACAGAAAACTCTGCGAGGCTTAATACAAATCTTATAGTTATGTCCAGTTTCCTCGCAGTTCCAGCACTTATTTTCTGAATTTGTTGATGAACAACTAAAGTTTAAAGCAGAAATACCGTTATCTAATGATGTTTGGTCAGGTTCAACTTCGGAAATGTGGCGACGCGATGGGAGATATGGTTTTTGTGACTGAAATTTGTTATGAATTTCAGCAAAAAAGTTTTCGCGGCGTCGACAGGCTCTACGTAAATCAGAAATTGTATCTAATTTCAAATGCAACATTTCGTGGCGAACTTCTGGGTGTAAATTACGAACTATCATCGCAACCATTTCCTGCTCATTTAACTGTGTTCGCAGTCCATCTGCTATAGCTAGAATGCTGTCAAGATAACTCTCGAAAGATTCACCATTTCTTTGTTTCCTGTTTCGAATGGATTCTTTTATATCGAAATCCGTTCGAAAATCTTTAAAGTTTCGACACAACTCCTCACATATATCATGCCAATCTAAAACGTCAACAGAATGGTGATATCTCCAAAACCAGCTCTTTGCCTTGCCTTCAAATAACATGTGTTTAATGAATTGTGGTTTGAGCTACGAATATAATCCTGATTTACCCTGTCACTCTGTCTTGGTGCATTACAATTTGCACGACTTCTTCCACCTTCATTATTACTGGCTGCATTATTTATATTTAAATTCTGAAAATAATTTTGTAGAGATTGAGTTACTAGACTTCCAACGACATTTTGAATTTCTCTAACGGTTAGTTGATGCTGCTGCCGAATAGAACTGTCAATCATAATTTGAATTTGGTCTTGATCAACTGTTTCAAAATCGCGATCTTGAAAATTTTGACGTGGTGTACCTTGATTAGTTCTTGGACGCCCACGATTCTTGGTCTTGCCTGCAAGTGGTCTATTAGAATAAGCTTCTGTTGTCGGCAAGTTTAAATTTGTAGTTCTTGATCTTGTTGCATGACCATGCGCATTGTCACTTAAGTTTTTCGGTATTGCTCCTCGGGTATTTAAGGAATCCAGGACAATATGCTGATTCCGCTCTTCAATATTTTTGAGGGCATTAATGTCGCAATAACTTCTACACAACGGACAAGACTCATGCTTAACTAACCAGGTAGATATGCATTCAAGATGAAATGCATGTTGGCACAGAGTCACCGAAAAATTTTCATCATCCTTGTCCTCATTACATATTGTGCAGATAGCATGAGGAACTGATAAATTTATATTCTCATTACTATGGTGTACGGCCATTTTGAAAAAAAACTAAATAGTAGAGATATTTTCTTATGATTTTTTTTTTTCTGTTAAGAATTTCAAAACAATTTAAACTTTATAAAAAAAATTTCACCTAATAAAGCTCTTCCAGCACCCGTTTGAATTTTTTTCAAAACTAAGCTGCCTTAAAAAAAAATTATTTTACTTGTTTAATAGATTTGAATTTGTAATGTTGTGAATGAATTCAGATTTTGCCATTAAAAAAATTTTTGGTTTTGCTAAAAAAAATAATACTAAACCTAAAAGCTAGTAGTGTTCCACAATTTCCAGGTGTAAAGAGCACACTAAACTCATTTAAATTCCATAGAAATTATAGAATACTTAGTTTGGTTCTGCAAAAAAAACAATCGGTAAGCAAATCTATAAATAAATGTTTAAGCAATTTCCAAATCGAATACGCAGACAACAAAACCATTAAGTTTTTCTTAAAATGTGCGCAAAACAAATTCTCATTAACTGGTTACACAAACAATTTGATTATTTGAAGCAATTCCAAAATTAACTATAGAAAATGTAACACTATCACATTAAAAAAAACAATAAATCCAAATAAACTATAACTGAGTCACAACCAAGTTGTGCCCCACGTTGGGCGCCATTTATGTTATGAAGCGGATTAGTTGTGGGTGGTAGAGCTGGGTGCATGCTTGTATAACCTAGACTAAGCTCGTCGAAAAGGCGTGGTTCTTGCTCTCCACAACTTAAGAAAACCCATTAAACATAAAGAATCATGCACAAAAAAAATCATACCACTAACTTGATTAGTATTATTACTATACAAAAAAAATATTAGTATATAGATAGAAAAAAAAATCAAAATTGTGAATAACAATGCGAAGAAAAAAAAAACTCAAAGAAAGCAAAACCAAAATTAAAGGGGTTGAAAAGCTGAAGATGTTATTCGCTTTTCTATCCTCCCTACCCAACCATAAAATTCCGGATCAAACTCTGATCACCAATCCCAACCATTTCATTCTAATGGCCTAAATCAATTCACAACATTATATTTTAAATTCAATGTTTATTCATTGTTAACTAAGAAAAAATGTTCAATACTTAAACACTAATACATATTCAATTCTCACTAGCATGATGCAGCGGATACAAAATGAAAATGAAACAGCACTGACTGAGAGCTTAAGGCTAACTTCTAATTAGGTAGTCAATGAACTATGCCATTGCTGTGATCGAAATGAAAAAATGGAACAAGTCAATATATGGTAGCAAAAGAAATAACTAAAGGCTAAACAGGTGCATTACATATGTATATACAATACATATGTAAGCACCATAATGCATTTTACACTATACTTAAAGCATTAAATTGTTTTTTTTTCTTTTTAGTTACTTATAAATATAGAATTTAAAATTTATAATAATTATCAGATATTTTTGCTCTTCAAATTAAATTCAGATTAAATTCATTAAATTTATGCAATATTAGGAGTCTTAGATAATTAGTAAGATAGTTTCTTAGACCACTTTTTTTTGTGTTTAGTTAATTTATATTAAATATAAATAACCTTGAAAAGTACAACAATAATTAAATTAAAAAAAAGAACAAGATCACTTACAGTTGGTAATAAGGTGCTCCCACGACGCTAGCGCTAACGTTTTGGTGACTTGCATTGATGTCGTTGCACAAAGGAATGTTAATTTTAGCGTTAAATTATATTTTAACCTGTAAGACACCCTTCTTTTTTCTTATTTTTTTTTTGTTAATTATTTATATACATTCACTATTCTTCAGACGTCCAATAAAGACTTTAAATCAATTTTTTTTTTTAACTTACTAATACTCCTTTCGCACCATTTTAATTTTTTTTTTTTTTTTAAAATCGCGTTACAGAAATAAATCACTTTTAGGTGAATAAAATTAGATTAAGATAATAGCTTTTCCAAATATCGTTATAGCTTAGAGCATAATGATATTGTTGCGTTTAAGAACTAAATCAAAACTACATTTAAGACAGCGCGAGAAATTAACAATTGCCTAAATATTTACTGCAAGCCAACTGCGTAAACCGGTTTTCAGTTGAGAGAAAAGGTGGTGGAGCTTGATCTCTGCTTCACGCAGCGTTTTTGCGACGTGGCCGTTGTAGCGCCCGCTCCAACAGTGATCGTGTCCAACTTGTCTCTACGTCTCTTGCCTAGTGCTCCAATAGTGACTATTTTTGGGATGTTGCAGAACCCAAAATGCGAAGCACTTTCTGAGGGGAGAAATGCGTTGATCTTAACTGACTGAGACGAGGAATGTAATTTCTTAAGGCGATTTCTAGGCGTCCTATCAATATTTTTATTTAAATATTTTAATGATTATATAGATTTGCAGCAGTAGTTAAGCTTACCATGTGGCAATTAAAGAAATGTTTGATATTTTGATCCATACACGATTTCATAGACTATTTTTGAATATAAGCCAAAATAAACTTTAATCTATTTTATTTAAATAACTCTTGATATATTTTTATATTAAAATTATACACTTGTTCATCAGATTTTAAAAGATTTTTCCGAAGTAGTGTGTACTTGTAGGCAGCTTAAATTTGAAAGAAGGCGGAAATAGAATGCCTTCAAGCTAATCCAATTCTGTTTTAAGCGTTTTTCGTAAATTTTTCTTCGCTCAATTTACTGTATTATAACCAAAATCGGCTTCACTGCATTAAAAGTAAAAGATTTTTTTTTTTATGACCATTCTTAACAGTGACGGACTTTTGTGTCTGTTTTTAAATTATATTATATTTCGAATCTTAATACAGAATTTTTCAGAAGTTTTATTTTTTTTTTTTTATATATACCCGAAAGTTAAAGTAACGCGCCCATCACAAGATTGGTCTTTCTGCGGATTCAAAACCGCTTACAGCATTTACCATTCCAGGACGCCCATTGTACCAATTCGTTGTCATGCCCTTTGGTCTTTGCAATGCGGCTCAAACCATGTCACGACTCATGGATGAAATAGTTCCACCTGATTTGCGTTATTGTGTATTTGGATATTTAGATGATTTATGTATTGTATCAGAAGATTTTGAGACTCATCGTGCTATTCTAGTAAGAATTGCTGAGAAATTTAGGCAGGCAAATTTAACAATAAACGTTAGTAAGAGTAAATTTTGCGTTACTCAAGTAAAATATCTTGGATATTTGATAGGGAATGGAGGAATTGCAACAGATCCCGAAAAAATAAATTCAATCTTGCTTTGGTCAGTGCCAAAAAATATTAAGCAAGTTCGAGGCTTCTTAGGACTCGCAGGATGGTATAGGAGGTTTGTTGAGAATTTCTCAGATGTCACATTTCCCATTACAGAGACTCTTTCCACTAAGAAGAAATTCTCTTGGACTGATGAAGCTCAGAAAGCATTTGAAAAAATAAAAGTTTTACTTACTTCAGCCCCAGTGCTCGTGAACCCTGACTTTTCCAAAAAATTCTTCGTTCACTGTGGTGCTAGTAATTACGGCATAGGTGCAGTTCTCGTACAAATTTCAGACGAGGGAAATGAAAAACCCGTTGCTTTTATGTCCAAAAAATTGAATTCTGCTCAACGAAATTACAGCGTCACAGAGCGAGAGTGTCTGGCAGCGATTGAAGCAATAAAACGATTTAGATGTTATCTTGAAATGCAAGAATTCGGGGTGATTACAGATCACTCAAGTCTTGTGTGGTTGTTGAGACAACAAGATCTCAGCGGCAGACTTGCTAGGTGGGCTCTCAAATTACAGGCTTTTAAATTTTCTATAAGCCATCGAAAAGGGAAAGATAATGTTGTGCCCGATGCTCTATCCAGAATTCACTGTGAGGAAATTTGTGCATTAGAAGATATGGGCCCAGAAATTGATTTGAATTCCTTTCACTTCCAAGACGGTGATTATGAGACATTAAAGAAAAAAATTCTTGAAAAACCTGATAAATATCCTGACATAAAAAATTGTTGACAAATTTGTATACTTCCGAACAGAACATTATACTGGTGCTCTTGAGAGGGATCAAGCAGCTTGGAAATTGTGGATACCAGAACAGCTTCGTTTGCATGTGCTAGTGAGAGCTCATGAATCAGTCATCGCTGCGCATGGAGGTATCAATAAGACGCTGAACCTAATAAGACGACATTTTTACTGGCCAGGTATGGTACGAGATGTAAGAGATTTCATCAAAAAGTGTGATGTTTGTAAAGAAACCAAAGCTCCGAATATTTGTTTAAAGCCACCGATGGGAGTACAGGCTCAGTCCTGCAGACCATTCCAGCGCATCTATATAGATATATTAGGTCCATATCCTAGAACAAAACTTGGCATTATAGGATTACTTATTGTCGTTGACCACTTAACTAAATTCCACTGGTTATGTCCATTGAAAAAATTCACTTCCAATGCAATTCAAAAGTTTCTTTTGGAAAGCATTTTCCATATGTACGATTTGATCGCAGTTCAAATCGAACGACCTTAACGCATTTTTCACAAAATTAGGAATCGTTCACACATATACAGCTCTGTATTCGCCTCAATCGAATGCGTCTGAGAGGGTTAATAGATCCTTAATAGCAGCAATTCGAGCATACCTAAAAACTGACCATCGTCAGTGGGATGAAAATCTTACCGCAATCAGCTGTGCTTTGAGAAACTCATTGCATGAGTCCATAAAATGTTCCCCATATCATGCATTATTTGGCTTTGATATGATCACACACGGATCTACGTATGCGCTTTTGAAAAATCTAGGAATCTTAAACGAATCCATATGCAAATTAAACCGCGACGACCAATTAGAATTGGTGAGGCAAGACCTTAGGAAAAATATTAAAGATGCATATGACAGAAACGCACAACAATACAATTTACGATCCCGTCCAGTTACATTTAAGGTAGGTCAAGAAGTCTTTAGGCGGAATTTTGCTCAAAGCAGTTTCGAGAAAAATTTCAATTCTAAATTAAGCCCAGTTTTCGTAAAGGCTCGCGTTCGAGACAAAATTGGTAGCCACTACTATATGTTAGAAGATTTACAAGGAAAAATGGTTGGCACATTTCACGCGAAGGATATGCGGCAATAATTCAATGTTTTCCATCTAATACCTTTGTTTAATAATAAATCAAAGTATTATCTGGTTTGTAACGAACACCTAAGAATTATTCATTTTTTTATACTAAATTTTTTTTAAGCAAGTACAAGAACCATGTAAGTGCATAAATGGCAATACTTTTGTGTTTTGACATTTTGCTAGCTTCAGTATGCTTCTGAACAGTTCCTATTCTTCTCAGCAACTTAACCTTATCAGAGAAGAGAGAACTAACTTCCTTTTTCTTTGAGCTGCCAAAGCATCAACACGCTTCGTAAATTTTACCTTACCTAATCTAAATTTTTAGATCAAAAAACTCCGGTAAGTTCATTGAAATCCAATACGTTTAACTAGAATTCTCGAATACATTTTAATACAATTTTGATATTGTATTTACTTAACGCAATATTTTCAAGTTAAAACTAATTTATTTACGCAATCTAAGGTTCTTTCGAGAGTTTACTCAATCTTAATTTGCCCAAAGGAAAATCCTATAAAACTTAAATACTAGTCGCTAGTAATACAATTTTTAACAATTCTGGATAAGCCTAAATAGCCATAAAAAGGTAAATTAATTTCTAATTTCCTAATTCAATCAAAGTGAGAATATGATTTTCGAAAATTTTAGAAAAAAGTCATCGATCATAATTGGTAAAAAAAAAAAAAAAAAGCTCATCAACAAAAACTCAACGTAACCTAGTGAGACATCGTCTTAGTCGAGCATCGCTATAATCTCTTTGAAGACTCACTAATCACCGATCATGATCTATTCATGGCTTGGTAACAAGGGAGAGTAGCGTGGGCAATCATCAGTTGCAAGACACAGCAAAGGCGAACCAGTTTTCAGTATGCCTCGTGCTAAACGGCACGCAAAAACCAAAAGCTGAAAAAGCGAAACCTTTAAACTATAATTTTGGTCCTAAAAAGTGCATAAAAGTTAAATTAATCAAAAAACATATATTCAAAATCATGAACAGAAATAATTTTGCGGAAAAAAAAGCTGGCAGAGTTAAAAGCTAAAGAAGTTTATAAATTTTGCCTAAAGCATTTAGATTCAGTTTAATCAGAACTAAGGTGTTCCTATTTATTGCAACTTCATTCTAAGAAAATTTAACATTACTACGATGCTTATAATGCATTTAATTTTATTACTTAAATTAATTAAAAAGTGAGCTTAAAATCAATTTAAAAACATAGACAAAATTCTAGATTACTATAAAGTGGTAAAAGTGGAGAAATTTCTTATACAAAAAAATGGTAGTAACGTGAAGAAAAAGTAAGCTACAGTTTATATAAATTAAAAATAAAGATTAAATTAGCAATTAAAAGTAAAATAATTAAAATATTCGATGTAGCTGGTAATTAAAAGTGGTAATTCTCACGTACATACTTGCTCACGCACACATTTGCCCACTCACACAGCGACATATCAATCCAAACTTTGATTAAGTTTGATTAAAAACAACAACAACAACAAAAAAAAAAAAACAAAACACTTATTTTATCTAAAATTAATATTAGCATCATAAACTAAAGCAAAGCATCGATCGACATCACCGAAGGCCTTCAGCGATGGACGTCAGCAACAAAGTAATAAAAGTAAGTAACAACAACACTGCTTTCTTTATTATTTTTTTTAAAATAACGAAATAAATTAAATATCTAATTTGAAACATTGAGACAATACACAAATTAAAGTAGAAGTAAACAAAAGAAGTTAGAAAGTCATTGCTAACTATATTTATGCATTTTTAAAAGATTTACAATGTAAAAAAAAAAAAATAATAAAACAACAACAACAAAGCTAATCAAAAGTTAATCAAAACAAAAAGCAAAAAAAGAAAAAAAGGGGCAGCAGAGAAATTATTAAATTCTCTTTTAATTCACCCAGTTTGTAAAAACCAGTATTTTAGTTACATGCACTGCGTTAATCTTGTCGCACCCACTCTCTGTATGTTTACTTTTGTTTCGAGTAGCGGTTAGTGCAAAAATGTTAGTAGTTTACCTTAATGAATGCATAATTTTCGATTGATTTTCTTTAAGCAATAATTTTAAAATAATATTTGAATTATAATTAGTTTGTAAATTTCCAAAAAAAAATGGTTTTTCTATTTGTATGTGTGTTTCATTGACAGCTAAGTCGTGTTACAATCTTTCTTTAAAGATTTCGATCTACATATAAAATATTTGAAAAAATTAATTGATTTTTATTTTTTTGTTGTAATTTTGCCTAAGATTACACATTAGATTGTGTGTGAATAGAGTAATACGTGTGCAATACAGCTACATCAAAAACTGAGTTCTGTTTAAAAACTTTTAAAATGTTATTATTATGGATACAGATATAATACTGGGTCAAAGGTGCCTACTATTTTTTTTATGAATAATTTCTACGCTATAACTACGCTAAATTAATTTTGATGAATATTTTTGCTACTAATTATGAAATAATACTTAATATTGAACCAAATGTATATAGACCAGCCGAAATAAAATTATAATTGAATTCGAATTTTATAATTTAAATAAATATTAAATGCAGTTTGGTGTTAAACTTAAGATAGTTTTTGGAGAATGTTTGAATTAAATACTTCATGAAATAAAAACATAAAATAAAATGATTGGCTAAATAAAAATAATTTTTCTAATGTAGAGTGATGTGAAGGATACGGTAGAATATGTTTCTTTCGGGGTCTTGCAGAAACATCGTGCATAGTAAGGCCAAAGGTAGGGTGGGTATAGAGCACGTATCTTCACATACATCTTGAAGATAGATTTTAATGTGATAATAGTTGATCCATACATTTTGCTTTCATCATGAATTTTTATGATCACTTTGGGGACTAGTGTTGTGAGTGGTCATTCCGGTCCATTTTAAGGCTAACATAATTAAGAGAGTCTAAAATAATTAGTATACGTAAGTACGTAGGGTTTTCTGGTAGGTTGAAGGCGTCACGTACCCCCCCAACGACTGATAGCTAGTGGCTTTAATGGCTCTCGCCCGACTCCTTCACACAACACAATGATTATTTTATCATTTGATTTTCTACAGTACATTACAGTTACAAATGATAATAATGATAAAAATGATAATAATGATAATAATGATAATAATGATAATAATGATAATAATGGATAATAATGGATAATGATAATAATGATAATAATGATAATAATGATAATAATGATAATAATGATAATAATGATAATAATGATAATAATGATAATAATGATAATAATGATAATAATGATAATAATGATAATAATGATAATAATGATAATAATGATAATAATGATAATAATGATAATAATGATAATAATGATAATAATGATAATAATGATAATAATGATAATAATGATAATAATGAAAATAATGATAATAATGATAATAATGATAATAATGAAAATAATGATAATAATGATAATAATGATAATAATGATAATAATGATAATAATGATAATAATGATAATAATGATAATAATGATAAAAATGATAATTATGATAATAATGATAATAATGATAAAAATGATAATAATGATAATAATGATAATAATGATAATAATGATAATAATGATAATAATGATAATAATGATAATAATGATAATAATGATAATAATGATAATAATGATAATAATGATAATAATGATAATAATGATAATAATGATAATAATGATAATAATGATAATAATGATAATAATAATAATAATAATGATAATAATGATAATAATGATAATAATGATAATAATGACAATAACGATAA
>OY986436.1:128258798-128306298 GCA_963920525.1 Dichetophora obliterata
ATTATAATAATGATAATAATGATAATAATGATAATAATGATAATAATGATAATAATGATAATAATGATAATAATGATAATAATGATAATAATGATAATAATGATAATAATGATAATAATGATAATAATGATAATAATGATAATAATGATAATAATGATAATAATGATAATAATGATAATAATGATAATAATGATAATAATGATAATAATGATAATAATGATAATAATGATAATAATGATAATAATGATAATAATGATAATAATGATAATAATGATAATAATGATAATAATGATAATAATGATAATAATGATAATAATGATAATAATGATAATAATGATAATAATGATAATAATGATAATAATGATAATAATGATAATAATGATAATAATGATAATAATGATAATAATGATAATAATGATAATAATGATAATAATGATAATAATGATAATAATGATAAAAATGATAAATATTATAATAATGATAATAATGATAATAATGATGATGATGATAATAATGATAGTAATAATAATAATGATATAAATGATAATAATGATAATAATGATAACAATGATAATAATGATAATAATGATAATAATGATAATAATGATAATAATGATAATAATGATAATAATGATAATAATAATAATAATAATAATAATGATATTAATGATAATAATGATAATAATGATAATAATGATAATAATGATAATAATGATAATAATGATAATAATGATTATAATGATAATAAGGATGATAATGATAATAATGATAATAATGGAAAATGATAATAAGGATAACAATGATAACAATGATAATAATGATAATAATGATACTAATGATAATAATGATAATAATGATAATAATGATAATAATAATAATAATGGTAATAATGGAAATAATGGAATTAATGGAAATAATGATAACAATGATAATAATGATTATAATGATAATAATGATAATATTTTAATAAAGATAATAATGATGATAATGTGTAATAATGGTAATAATGGTAAGAATGGTCATAATGATAATATTGATAATAATGATAATAATGATAATATTGATAATAATTATAATATTGACAATAATGATAATAATGGTAATAATGATAATAATTATAATATTGACAATAATGATAATAAAAGTAATAATGATAATAATTATAATAATGATAATAATGATAATAATGATCATAATGATAATAATGATAATAATGATAATAATGGTAATATTGATAATAATGGTAATAATGATAATAATGATAATAATGATAATAATGATAATAATGATAATAATGATAATAATGATCATAATGATAATGATGATAATAATTATAATAATGATAATAATGGTAATAATGATAATAATGATAATAATGATAATAATGATAATAGTGATCATAATGATAATAATGATAATAATGATAATAATGATAATAATGATAATAATGATAATAATGATAATAATGATAATAATGATAATAATGATAATAATGATAATAATGATAATAATGATAACAATGATAATAATGATAATAATGATAACAATGATAATAATGATAATAATGATAATAATGATAATATTGATAACAATGGTAATAATGGTAAGAATGGTAATAATGATATTAATGATAATTATGATAATGATGATATTAATGATAATAATGATAAAAATGATAAAAATGATAATAATGATAATAATGGTAATAATGATAATAATGATAAAAATGATAATAATGATAATAATGATAGTAATGATAATAATGATAACAATGATAATAATGATAATAATGATAATAATGTTAATAATGATAATAATGATAATAATGATATTAATGATAATAATGATAATAATGATAATAAAGATAATAATGATAATAATGATAATAATGATAATAATGATAATAATGATAATAATGATAATAATGATAATAATGATAATAATGATAATAATGATAATAATGATAATAATGATAATAATGATAATAATGATAATAATGATAATAATGATAATAATGATAATAATGATAATAATGATAATAATGATAATAATGATAATAATGATAATAATGATAATAATGATAATAATGATAATAATGATAATAATGATAATAATGATAATAATGATAATAATGATAATAATGATAATAATGATAATAATGATAATAATGATAATAATGATAATAATGATAATAATGATAATAATGATAATAATGATAATAATGATAATAATGATAATAATGAAAATAATGATAATAATGATAATAATGATAATAATGATAATAATGATAATAATGATAATAATGATAATAATGATAAAAATGATAATAATGATAATAATGATAATAATGATAATAATGATAATAATGATAATAATGATAATAATGATAATAATGATAATAATGATAATAATGATAATAATGATAATAATGATTATAATGATAATAATGATAATAATGATAATAATGATAATAATGATAATAATGATAATAATGATAATAATGATAATAATGATAATAATGATAATAATGATAATAATGATAATAATGATAATAATGATAATAATGATAATAATGATAATAATGATAATAATGATAATAATGATAATAATGATAATAATGATAATAATGATAATAATAATGATAATAATGATAATGATAATCATGATGATAATGATAATAATGATAAAAATGATAATAATGATAATAATGATAATAATGATAATAATGATAATAATGATAATAATAATGATAGTAATGATAATGATAATCATGATGATAATGATAATAATGATAATAATGACAATAATGATAATAATGATAATAATTATAATAATGATAATAATGATAATAATGATAATAATGATAATAATGATAATAATGATAATAATGATAATAATGATAATAATGATAATAATGATAATAATGATAATAATGATAAAAATGATAATAATGAAATAATGATAATAATGATAATAATGATAATAATGATAATAATGATAATAATGATAATAATGATAATAATGATAATAATGATAATAATGATAATAATGATAATAATGATAATAATGATAATAATGATAAAAATGATAAATATTATAATAATGATAATAATGATAATAATGATGATGATGATAATAATGATAGTAATAATAATAATGATATAAATGATAATAATGATAATAATGATAACAATGATAATAATGATAATAATGATAATAATGATAATAATGATAATAATGATAATAATGATAATAATAATAATAATAATAATAATAATGATATTAATGATAATAATGATAATAATGATAATAATGATAATAATGATAATAATGATTATAATGATAATAAGGATGATAATGATAATAATGATAATAATGGAAAATGATAATAAGGATAACAATGATAACAATGATAATAATGATAATAATGATACTAATGATAATAATGATAATAATGATAATAATGATAATAATGATAATAATAATAATAATGGTAATAATGGAAATAATGGAATTAATGGAAATAATGATAACAATGATAATAATGATTATAATGATAATAATGATAATATTTTAATAAAGATAATAATGATGATAATGTGTAATAATGGTAATAATGGTAAGAATGGTCATAATGATAATATTGATAATAATGATAATAATGATAATATTGATAATAATTATAATATTGACAATAATGATAATAATGGTAATAATGATAATAATTATAATATTGACAATAATGATAATAATGGTAATAATGATAATAATTATAATAATGATAATAATGATAATAATGATAATAATGATAATAATGATACTAATGATAATAATGATAATAATGATAATAATGATAATAATGATAATAATGATAATAATGATAATAATGGTAATAATGATAATAATAATAATAATGATAATAATGATAATAATGATAATAATGATTATAATGATAATAATGATAATAATGATAATAATGATAATAATGATAATAATGATAATAATGATAATAATGATAATAATGATAATATTGTTAATAATGATAATAATGATAATAATGAAAATAATGATAATAATGATAATAATGATAATAATGATAATAATGATAATAATGATAATAATGATAATAATGATAATAATGATAATAATGATAACAATGATAATAATGATAATAATGATAACAATGATAATAATGATAATAATGATAATAATGATAATATTGATAACAATGATAACAATGGTAATAATGGTAAGAATGGTAATAATGATATTAATGATAATTATGATAATGATGATATTAATGATAATAATGATAAAAATGATAAAAATGATAATAATGATAATAATGGTAATAATGATAATAATGATAATAATGATAATAATGATAGTAATGATAACAATGATAACAATGATAATAATGATAATAATGATAATAATGTTAATAATGATAATAATGATAATAATGATATTAATGATAATAATGATAATAATGATAATAAAGATAATAATGATAATAATGATAATAATGATAATAATGATAATAATGATAATAATGATAATAATGATAATAATGATAATAATGATAATAATGATAATAATGATAATAATGATAATAATGATAATAATGATAATGATAATAATGATAATAATGATAATAATGATAATAATGATAATAATGATAATAATGATAATAATGATAATAATGATAATAATGATAATAATGATAATAATGATAATAATGATAATAATGATAATAATGATAATAATGATAATAATGATAATAATGATAATAATGATAATAATGATAATAATGATAATAATGATAATAATGATAATAATGATAATAATGATAATAATGATAATAATGATAAAAATGATAATAATGATAATAATGATAATAATGATAATAATGATAATAATGATAATAATGATAATAATGATAATAATGATAATAATGATAATAATGATTATAATGATAATAATGATAATAATGATAATAATGATAATAATGATAATAATGATAATAATGATAATAATGATAATAATGATAATAATGATAATAATGATAATAATGATAATAATGATAATAATGATAATAATGATAATAATGATAATAATGATAATAATGATAATAATAATGATAATAATGATAATGATAATCATGATGATAATGATAATAATGATAAAAATGATAATAATGATAATAATGATAATAATGATAATAATGATAATAATGATAATAATGATAATAATGATAATAATGATAATAATAATGATAGTAATGATAATGATAATCATGATGATAATGATAATAATGATAATAATGACAATAATGATAATAATGATAATAATTATAATAATGATAATAATGATAATAATGATAATAATGATAATAATGCTAATAATGATAATAATGATAATAATGATAACGATAATAATGATAATAATGATAATAATGATAATATTGATAATAATGATAATAATGATCATAATGATAATAATGATAATAATGATAATTATGATAATACTGATAATAATGATAATGATAATAAAGATAATAATAATAATAATGATAATAATGATAATAATGATAATAATGATAATAATGATAATAATGATAATAATGATAATAATGATAATAATGATTATAATTATAATATTGATAATAACGATAATAATGGTAATTATGGTAAGAATGTTAATAATGATAATTATGATACTGATGATAATAATGATAATAATGATAAAAATGATAAAAATTATAATAATGATAATAATGATAATAATGACAACAATGATGATAATAATGGAAAATGATAATAAGGATAACAATGATAACAATGATAATAATGATAATAATGATACTAATGATAATAATGATAATAATGATAATAATGATAATAATGATAATAATGATAATAATGATAATAATGGTAATAATGATAATAATAATAATAATGATAATAATGATAATAATGATAATAATGATTATAATGATAATAATGATAATAATGATAATAATGATAATAATGATAATAATGATAATAATGATAATAATGATAATATTGTTAATAATGATAATAATGATAATAATGAAAATAATGATAATAATGATAATAATGATAATAATGATAATAATGATAATAATGATAATAATGATAATAATGATAATAATGATAATAATGATAATAATGATAATAATGATAATAATGATAATAATGATAATAATGATAATAATGATAATAATGATAATAATGATAATAATGAAAATAATGATAATAATGATAATAATCATAATAATGATAATAATGATAATAATGATAATAATGATAATAATGATAATAATGATAATAATGATAATAATGATAATAATGATAATAATGATAATAATGATAATAATGATAATAATGATAATAATAATAATAATGATAATAATGATAATAATGGTTATAATGATAATAATGATAATAATGATAATAATGATAATTATGATAATAATGATAATAATGATAATAATGATAATAATGATAATAATGATAATAATGATAATAATGATAATAATGATAATAATGATAATAATGATAATAATGATAATAATGATAATAATGATAATAATGATAATAATGATAATAATGATAATAATGATAATAATGATAATAATGATAATAATGATAATAATGATAATAATGATAATAATGATAATAATGATAATAATGATAATAATGATAATAATGATAATAATGATAATAATGATAATAATGATAATAATGATAATAATGATAATAATGATAATAATGATAATAATGATAATAATGATAATAATGATAATAATGATAATAATGATAATAATGATAATAATGATAATAATGATAATAATGATAATAATGATAATAATGATAATAATGATAATAATGATAATAATGATAATAATGATAATAATGATAATAATGATAATAATGATAATAATGATAATAATGATAATAATGATAATAATGATAATAATGATAATAATGATAATAATGATAATAATGATAATAATGATAATAATGATAATAATGATAATAATGATAATAATGATAATAATGATAATAATGATAATAATGATAATAATGTTAATAACTATAATAATGATAATAATGATAATAATGATAATATTGATAACAATGATAACAATGGTAATAATGGTAAGAATGGTAATAATGATATTAATGATAATTATGATAATGATGATATTAATGATAATAATGATAAAAATGATAAAAATGATAATAATGATAATAATGGTAATAATGATAATAATGATAAAAATGATAATAATGATAATAATGATAGTAATGATAACAATGATAACAATGATAATAATGATAATAATGATAATAATGTTAATAATGATAATAATGATAATAATGATATTAATGATAATAATGATAATAATGATAATAAAGATAATAATGATAATAATGATAATAATGATAATAATGATAATAATGATAATAATGATAATAATGATAATAATGATAATAATGATAATAATGATAATAATGATAATAATGATAATAATGATAATAATGATAATAATGATAATAATGATAATAATGATAATAATGATAATAATGATAATAATGATAATAATGATAATAATGATAATAATGATAATAATGATAATAATGATAATAATGATAATAATGATAATAATGATAATAATGATAATAATGATAATAATGATAATAATGATAATAATGATAATAATGATAATAATGATAATAATGATAATAATGATAATAATGATAATAATGATAATAATGATAATAATGATAATAATGATAATAATGATAATAATGATAATAATGATAATAATGATAATAATGATAATAATGATAATAATGATAATAATGATAATAATGATAATAATGATAATAATGATAATAATGATAAAAATGATAATAATGATAATAATGATAATAATGATAATAATGATAATAATGATAATAATGATAATAATGATAATAATGATAATAATGATAATAATGATAATAATGATTATAATGATAATAATGATAATAATGATAATAATGATTATAATGATAATAATGATAATAATGATAATAATGATAATAATGATAATAATGATAATAATGATAATAATGATAATAATGATAATAATGATAATAATGATAATAATGATAATAATAATGATAATAATGATAATGATAATCATGATGATAATGATAATAATGATAAAAATGATAATAATGATAATAATGATAATAATGATAATAATGATAATAATGATAATAATAATAATAATGATAATAATGATAATAATAATGATAGTAATGATAATGATAATCATGATGATAATGATAATAATGATAATAATGACAATAATGATAATAATGATAATAATTATAATAATGATAATAATGATAATAATGATAATAATGATAATAATGCTAATAATGATAATAATGATAATAATGATAACGATAATAATGATAATAATGATAATAATGATAATATTGATAATAATGATAATAATGATCATAATGATAATAATGATAATAATGATAATTATGATAATACTGATAATAATGATAATGATAATAAAGATAATAATAATAATAATGATAATAATGATAATAATGATAATAATGATAATAATGATAATAATGATAATAATGATAATAACGATTATAATTATAATATTGATAATAACGATAATAATGGTAATTATGGTAAGAATGTTAATAATGATAATTATGATACTGATGATAATAATGATAATAATGATAAAAATGATAAAAATTATAATAATGATAATAATGATAATAATGACAACAATGATAATAATGATAATAATGGAAAATGATAATAAGGATAACAATGATAACAATGATAATAATGATAATAATGATACTAATGATAATAATGATAATAATGATAATAATGATAATAATGATAATAATGATAATAATGATAATAATGATAATAATGGTAATAATGATAATAATAATAATGATAATAATGATAATAATGATAATAATGATTATAATGATAATAATGATAATAATGATAATAATGATAATAATGATAATAATGATAATAATGATAATAATGATAATATTGTTAATAATGATAATAATGATAATAATGAAAATAATGATAATAATGATAATAATGATAATAATGATAATAATGATAATAATGATAATAATGATAATAATGATAATAATGATAATAATGATAATAATGATAATAATGATAATAATGATAATAATGATAATAATGATAATAATGATAATAATGATAATAATGATAATAATGATAATAATGATAATAATGATAATAATGATAATAATGATAATAATGATAATAATGATAATAATGATAATAATGATAATAATGATAATAATGATAATAATGATAATAATGATAATAATGATAATAATGATAATAATGAAAATAATGATAATAATGATAATAATCATAATAATGATAATAATGATAATAATGATAATAATGATAATAATGATAATAATGATAATAATGATAATAATGATAATAATGATAATAATGATAATAATGATAATAATGATAATAATGATAATAATGATAATAATGATAATAATGATAATAATGATAATAATGATAATAATGATAATAATAATAATAATGATAATAATGATAATAATGGTTATAATGATAATAATGATAATAATGATAATAATGATAATAATGATAATAATGATAATAATGATAATAATGATAATAATGATAATAATGATAATAATGATAATAATGATAATAATGATAATAATGATAATAATGATAATAATGATAATAATGATAATAATGATAATAATGATAATAATGATAATAATGATAATAATGATAATAATGATAATAATGATAATAATGATAATAATGATAATAATGATAATAATGATAATAATGATAATAATGATAATAATGATAATAATGATAATAATGATAATAATGATAATAATGATAATAATAATGATAATAATGATAATGATAATCATGATGATAATGATAATAATGATAAAAATGATAATAATGATAATAATGATAATAATGATAATAATGATAATAATGATAATAATGATAATAATGATAATAATGATAATAATAATGATAGTAATGATAATGATAATCATGATGATAATGATAATAATGATAATAATGACAATAATGATAATAATGATAATAATTATAATAATGATAATAATGATAATAATGATAATAATGATAATAATGCTAATAATGATAATAATGATAATAATGATAACGATAATAATGATAATAATGATAATAATGATAATATTGATAATAATGATAATAATGATAATAATGATAATAATGATAATAATGAGAATAATGATAATAATGATAATAATGATAATAATAATAATAATGATAATAATGATAATAATGGTTATAATGATAATAATGATAATAATGATAATAATGATAATAATGATAATAATGATAATAATGATAATAATGATAATAATGATAATAATGATAATAATGATAATAATGATAATAATGATAATAATGATAATAATGATAATAATGATAATAATGATAATAATAATGATAATAATGATAATGATAATCATGATGATAATGATAATAATGATAAAAATGATAATAATGATAATAATGATAATAATGATAATAATGATAATAATGATAATAATGATAATAATGATAATAATAATGATAGTAATGATAATGATAATCATGATGATAATGATAATAATGATAATAATGACAATAATGATAATAATGATAATAATTATAATAATGATAATAATGATAATAATGATAATAATGATAATAATGCTAATAATGATAATAATGATAATAATGATAACGATAATAATGATAATAATGATAATAATGATAATATTGATAATAATGATAATAATGATCATAATGATAATAATGATAATAATGATAATTATGATAATACTGATAATAATGATAATGATAATAAAGATAATAATAATAATAATGATAATAATGATAATAATGATAATAATGATAATAATGATAATAATGATAATAATGATAATAATGATTATAATTATAATATTGATAATAACGATAATAATGGTAATTATGGTAAGAATGTTAATAATGATAATTATGATACTGATGATAATAATGATAATAATGATAAAAATGATAAAAATTATAATAATGATAATAATGATAATAATGACAACAATGATAATAATGATAATAATGGAAAATGATAATAAGGATAACAATGATAACAATGATAATAATGATAATAATGATACTAATGATAATAATGATAATAATGATAATAATGATAATAATGATAATAATGATAATAATGATAATAATGATAATAATGGTAATAATGATAATAATAATAATAATGATAATAATGATAATAATGATAATAATGATTATAATGATAATAATGATAATAATGATAATAATGATAATAATGATAATAATGATAATAATGATAATATTGTTAATAATGATAATAATGATAATAATGAAAATAATGATAATAATGATAATAATGATAATAATGATAATAATGATAATAATGATAATAATGATAATAATGATAATAATGATAATAATGATAATAATGATAATAATGATAATAATGATAATAATGATAATAATGATAATAATGATAATAATGATAATAATGATAATAATGAAAATAATGATAATAATGATAATAATCATAATAATGATAATAATGATAATAATGATAATAATGATAATAATGATAATAATGATAATAATGATAATAATGATAATAATGATAATAATGATAATAATGATAATAATGATAATAATGATAATAATGATAATAATGATAATAATGATAATAATGATAATAATGATAATAATGATAATAATAATAATAATGATAATAATGATAATAATGGTTATAATGAAAATAATGAAAATAATGATAATAATGATAATAATGATAATAATGATAATAATGATAATAATGATAATAATGATAATAATGATAATAATGATAATAATGATAATAATGATAATAATGATAATAATGATAATAATGATAATAATGATAATAATGATAATAATGATAATAATGATAATAATGATAATAATGATAATAATGATAATAATGATAATAATGATAATAATGATAATAATGATAATAATGATAATAATGATAATAATGATAATAATGATAATAATGATAATAATGATAATAATGATAATAATGATAATAATGATAATAATGATAATAATGATAATAATGATAATAATGATAATAATGATAATAATGATAATAATGATAATAATGATAATAATGATAATAATGATAATAATGATAATAATGATAATAATGATAATAATGATAATAATGATAATAATGATAATAATGATAATAATGATAATAATGATAATAATGATAATAATGATAATAATGATAATAATGATAATAATGATAATAATGATAATAATGATAATAATGATAATAATGATAATAATGATAATAATGATAATAATGATAATAATGATAATAATGATAATAATGATAATAATGATAATAATGATAATAATGATAATAATGATAATAATGATAATAATGATAATAATGATAATAATGATAATAATGATAATAATGATAATAATGATAATAATGTTAATAACTATAATAATGATAATAATGATAATAATGATAATATTGATAACAATGATAACAATGGTAATAATGGTAAGAATGGTAATAATGATATTAATGATAATTATGATAATGATGATATTAATGATAATAATGATAAAAATGATAAAAATGATAATAATGATAATAATGGTAATAATGATAATAATGATAAAAATGATAATAATGATAATAATGATAGTAATGATAACAATGATAACAATGATAATAATGATAATAATGATAATAATGTTAATAATGATAATAATGATAATAATGATATTAATGATAATAATGATAATAATGATAATAAAGATAATAATGATAATAATGATAATAATGATAATAATGATAATAATGATAATAATGATAATAATGATAATAATGATAATAATGATAATAATGATAATAATGATAATAATGATAATAATGATAATAATGATAATAATGATAATAATGATAATAATGATAATAATGATAATAATGATAATAATGATAATAATGATAATAATGATAATAATGATAATAATGATAATAATGATAATAATGATAATAATGATAATAATGATAATAATGATAATAATGATAATAATGATAATAATGATAATAATGATAATAATGATAATAATGATAATAATGATAATAATGATAATAATGATAATAATGATAATAATGATAATAATGATAATAATGATAATAATGATAATAATGATAATAATGATAATAATGATAATAATGATAATAATGATAATAATGATAATAATGATAATAATGATAATAATGATAATAATGATAAAAATGATAATAATGATAATAATGATAATAATGATAATAATGATAATAATGATAATAATGATAATAATGATAATAATGATAATAATGATAATAATGATTATAATGATAATAATGATAATAATGATAATAATGATAATAATGATAATAATGATAATAATGATAATAATGATAATAATGATAATAATGATAATAATGATAATAATGATAATAATGATAATAATGATAATAATGATAATAATGATAATAATGATAATAATGATAATAATGATAATAATAATGATAATAATGATAATGATAATCATGATGATAATGATAATAATGATAAAAATGATAATAATGATAATAATGATAATAATGATAATAATGATAATAATGATAATAATAATAATAATGATAATAATGATAATAATAATGATAGTAATGATAATGATAATCATGATGATAATGATAATAATGATAATAATGACAATAATGATAATAATGGTAATAATTATAATAATGATAATAATGATAATAATGATAATAATGATAATAATGCTAATAATGATAATAATGATAATAATGATAACGATAATAATGATAATAATGATAATAATGATAATATTGATAATAATGATAATAATGATCATAATGATAATAATGATAATAATGATAATTATGATAATACTGATAATAATGATAATGATAATAAAGATAATAATAATAATAATGATAATAATGATAATAATGATAATAATGATAATAATGATAATAATGATAATAATGATAATAACGATTATAATTATAATATTGATAATAACGATAATAATGGTAATTATGGTAAGAATGTTAATAATGATAATTATGATACTGATGATAATAATGATAATAATGATAAAAATGATAAAAATTATAATAATGATAATAATGATAATAATGACAACAATGATAATAATGATAATAATGGAAAATGATAATAAGGATAACAATGATAACAATGATAATAATGATAATAATGATACTAATGATAATAATGATAATAATGATAATAATGATAATAATGATAATAATGATAATAATGATAATAATGATAATAATGGTAATAATGATAATAATAATAATAATGATAATAATGATAATAATGATAATAATGATTATAATGATAATAATGATAATAATGATAATAATGATAATAATGATAATAATGATAATAATGATAATAATGATAATAATGATAATAATGATAATATTGTTAATAATGATAATAATGATAATAATGAAAATAATGATAATAATGATAATAATGATAATAATGATAATAATGATAATAATGATAATAATGATAATAATGATAATAATGATAATAATGATAATAATGATAATAATGATAATAATGATAATAATGATAATAATGATAATAATGATAATAATGATAATAATGATAATAATGATAATAATGATAATAATGATAATAATGATAATAATGATAATAATGATAATAATGATAATAATGATAATAATGATAATAATGATAATAATGATAATAATGATAATAATGATAATAATGATAATAATGATAATAATGATAATAATGAAAATAATGATAATAATGATAATAATCATAATAATGATAATAATGATAATAATGATAATAATGATAATAATGATAATAATGATAATAATGATAATAATGATAATAATGATAATAATGATAATAATGATAATAATGATAATAATGATAATAATGATAATAATGATAATAATGATAATAATGATAATAATAATAATAATGATAATAATGATAATAATGGTTATAATGATAATAATGATAATAATGATAATAATGATAATAATGATAATAATGATAATAATGATAATAATGATAATAATGATAATAATGATAATAATGATAATAATGATAATAATGATAATAATGATAATAATGATAATAATGATAATAATGATAATAATGATAATAATGATAATAATGATAATAATGATAATAATGATAATAATGATAATAATGATAATAATGATAATAATGATAATAATGATAATAATGATAATAATGATAATAATGATAATAATGATAATAATGATAATAATGATAATAATGATAATAATGATAATAATGATAATAATGATAATAATGATAATAATGATAATAATGATAATAATGATAATAATGATAATAGTGATAATAATGATAATAATGATTATAATGATAATAATGATAATAATGATAATAATGATAATAATGATAATAATGATAATAATGATAATAATGATAATAATGATAATAATGATAATAATGATAATAATGATAATAACTATAATAATGATAATAATGATAATAATGATAATATTGATAACAATGATAACAATGGTAATAATGGTAAGAATGGTAATAATGATATTAATGATAATTATGATAATGATGATATTAATGATAATAATGATAAAAATGATAAAAATGATAATAATGATAATAATGGTAATAATGATAATAATGATAAAAATGATAATAATGATAATAATGATAGTAATGATAACAATGATAACAATGATAATAATGATAATAATGATAATAATGTTAATAATGATAATAATGATAATAATGATATTAATGATAATAATGATAATAATGATAATAAAGATAATAATGATAATAATGATAATAATGATAATAATGATAATAATGATAATAATGATAATAATGATAATAATGATAATAATGATAATAATGATAATAATGATAATAATGATAATAATGATAATAATGATAATAATGATAATAATGATAATAATGATAATAATGATAATAATGATAATAATGATAATAATGATAATAATGATAATAATGATAATAATGATAATAATGATAATAATGATAATAATGATAATAATGATAATAATGATAATAATGATAATAATGATAATAATGATAATAATGATAATAATGATAATAATGATAATAATGATAATAATGATAATAATGATAATAATGATAATAATGATAAAAATGATAATAATGATAATAATGATAATAATGATAATAATGATAATAATGATAATAATGATAATAATGATAATAATGATAATAATGATAATAATGATAATAATGATTATAATGATAATAATGATAATAATGATAATAATGATAATAATGATAATAATGATAATAATGATAATAATGATAATAATGATAATAATGATAATAATGATAATAATGATAATAATGATAATAATGATAATAATGATAATAATGATAATAATGATAATAATGATAATAATGATAATAATGATAATAATGATAATAATGATAATAATGATAATAATGATAATAATGATAATAATGATAATAATGATAATAATGATAATAATGATAATAATGATAATAATGATAATAATGATAATAATGATAATAATGATAATAATGATAATAATGATAATAATGATAATAATGAAAATAATGATAATAATGATAATAATCATAATAATGATAATAATGATAATAATGATAATAATGATAATAATGATAATAATGATAATAATGATAATAATGATAATAATAATAATAATAATGATAATAATGATAATAATGATAATAATGATAATAATGATAATAATGATAATAATGATAATAATGATAATAATGATAATAATGATAATAATGATAATAATGATAATGATAATAATGATAATAATGATAATAATGAAAATAATGATAATAATGATAATAATGATAATAATGATAAAAATTATAATAATAATAATAATGATAATAATGATAATAATGATAATAATGATAATAATGATAATAATGATAATAATGATAATAATGATAATAATGATAATAATGATAATAATGATAATAATGATAATAATGATAATAATGATAATAATGATAATAATGATAATAATGATAATAATGATAATAATGATAATAATGATAATAATGATAATAATGATAATAATGATAATAATGATAATAATGATAATAATGATAATAATGATAATAATGATAATAATGATAATAATGATAATAATGATAATAATAATAATAATAATGATAATAATGCTTATAATGATAATAATGATAATAATGATAATAATGATAATAATGATAATAATGATAATAATGATAATAATGTTAATAATGTTAATAATGATAATAATGATAATAATGATAATAATGATAATAATGATAATAATGATAATAATGATAATAATGATAATAATGATAATAATAATAATAATAATATAATGATAATAATGATAATAATGATAATAATGATAATAATGGTAATAATGATAATAATGATAATAATGATAATAATGGATAATGATAATAATGGATAATGATACTAATGATAATAATGATAATAATGATACTAATAATAATAATGATAATAATGATAATAATGATAATAATGATAATAATGTTAATAATGATAATAATGATAATAATGATAATAATGATAATAATGATAATAATGATAAAAATGATAATAATGATAATGATAATAATGATAATGATAATTATGATAATAATGATAATAATGATAATAATGATAATAATGATAATAATGATAATAATGATAATAATGATAATGATAATAATGATAATAATGATAATAATGATAATAATGATAATAATGATAATAATGATAATAATGATAATAATGATAATAATGATAATAATGATAATAATGATAAAAATGATAAATATTATAATAATGATAATAATGATGATGATGATAATAATGATAGTAATGATAATAATGATAATAAGTATAATAATGATAATAATGATAATAATGATATAAATGATAATAATGATAATTATGATAATAATGATAACAATGATAATAATGAAAATAATGATAATAATGATAATAATGATAATAATAATTATAATGATATTAATGATAATAATGATAATAATGATAATAATGATAATAATGATAATAATGATAATAATGATAATAATGATAATAATGATAATAATGATAATAATGATAATAATGATAATAATGATAATAATGATAATAATGATAATAATGATTATAATGGTAATAATGATAATAATGATTATAATGATAATAATAATTATAATGATAATAAGGATGATAATGATAATAATGGTAATAATGGAAATAATGGAATTAATGGAAATAATGATAACAATGATAATAATGATTATAATGATAATAATGATAATATTTTAATAAAGATAATAATGATAATAATGTGTAATAATTGTAATAATGGTAAGAATGGTCATAATGATAATATTGATAATAATGATAATAATGATAATATTGATAATAATTATAATATTGACAATAATGATTATAATGGTTATAATGATAATAATGATAATAATGATAATAATGATAATAATGATAATAATGATAATAATGATAATAATGATAATAATGATAATAATGATAATAATGATAATAATGATAATAATGATAGTAATGATAATAATGATAATAATGATAATAATGATAATAATGATCATAATGATAATAATGATAATAATGATAATAATGATAATAATGATAATAATGATAATAATGATAATAATGATAATAATGATAATAATGATAATAATGATAATAATGATAATAATGATAATAATGATAATAATGATAATATTGATAATAATGATAATAGTGATAATAATGATAATAATGATAATAATGATAATAATGATAATAATGATCATAATGATAATAATGATAATAATGATAATAATGATAATAATGATAATAATGATAATAATGATAATAATGATAATAATGATAATAATGATAATAATGATAATAATGATAATAATGATAATAATGATAATAATGATAATAATGATAATAATGATAATAATGATAATAATGATAATAATGATAATAATGATAATAATGATAATAATGATAATAATGATAATAATGATAATAATGATGATAATGAGAATAATGATAATAATGATAATAATGATAATAATGATAATAATGATAATAATGATAAAAATGATAATAATGATAATAATGATAATAATGATAATAATGATAATAATGATAATAATGATAATAATGTTTACAATGATAATAATGATAATAATAATAATAACAATAATAATAATAATAATAATAATGATAATAATGATAATAATGAAAATAATGATAATAATGATAATAATGATAATAATGATAATAATGATAATAATGATAATAATGATATAAATGATAATAATGATAATTATGATAATAATGATAACAATGATAATAATGATAATATTGATAATAATGATAATAATGAAAATAATGATAATAATGATAATAATGATAATAATGATAAAAATGATAATAATGATAATAATGATAATAATGATAATAATGATAAAGATAATAATGATAATAATGATAATAATGATAATAATGATAATAATGATAATAATGATAATAATGATAATAATGATAATAATGATAATAATGATAATGATAATAATGATATTAATGATAATAATGATAATAATGATAATAATGATAATAATAATAATAATAATAATAATAATAATAATAATAATATTAATAATAATAATAATTATAATAATAATGATAATAATGATAATAATGATAATAATGATAATAATGACAATAAGAATAATAATAATGATAATAATGATAATAATGATAATAATGATAATAATGATAATAATGATAATAATGATAATAATGATAATAATGATAATAATGATAATAATGATAATAATGATAATAATGATGATAATGATGATAATGATAATAATGATAATAATGATATTAATGATAATATTGATAATTATGATAATAATAATAATAATAATAATGATAATAATGATAATAATGATAATAATGATAATAATGATAATAATGATAATAATGATAATAATGATAATAATGATAATATTGATAATAATGATAATAATGATAATAATGATAATAATGATAATAATGATAATAATGATAATAATGATAATAATGATAATAATGATAACAATGATAATAATGATAATAATGATAATAATGATAATAATGATAATAATGATAATAATGATAATAATGATAATAATGATAATAATGATAATAATGATAATAATGATAATAATGATAATAATGATAATAATGATAATAATGATAATAATGATAATAATGATAATAATGATAATAATGATAATAATGATAATAATGATAATAATGATAATAATGATAATAATGATAATAATGATAATAATGATAATAATGATAAAAATGATAATAATGATAATAATGATAATAATGATAATAATGATAATAATGATAATAATGATAATAATGATAATAATGATAATAATGATAATAATGATAATAATGATAATAATGATAATAATGATAATAATGATAATAATGATAATAATGATAATAATGATAATAATGATAATAATGATAATAATGATATTAATGATAATAATGATAATAATGATAATAATGATAATAATAATAATAATAATGATAATAATGATAATAATGATAAAAATGATAATAATTATAATAACGATAATAGTGATAATAATGATAATAATGATAATAATGATAATAATGTTAATAATGATAATAATGATAATAATGATAATAATAATAATAATAATAATAATAATAATAATAATAATAAAAATAATAATAATAATGATAATAATGATAATAATGATAATAATGATAATGATAATAATGAAAATAATGATAATAATGATAATAATGATAATAATGAAAATAATGATAATAATGATAATAATGATAATAATGATAAAAATGATAATAATGATAATAATGATAATAATGATAATAATGATAATACTGATAATAATGATAATAATGATAATAATGATAATAATGATAATAATGATAATAATGATAATAATGATAATAATGATAATAATGATAATAATGATAATAATGATAATAATGATAATAATGATAATAATGATAATAATGATAATAATGATAATAATGATAATAATGATAATAATGATAATAATGATAATAATGATAATAATGATAATAATGATAATAATAATAATAATAATAATAATAATAATAATAATAATAATGATAATGATAATAATGATAATAATATTAATGATAATAATGAAAATAATGATAATAATGATAGTAATGATAATAATGAAAATAATGATAATAATGATAATAATGATAATAATGATAATAATGATAATAATGATAATAATGATAATAATGATAATAATGATAATAATGATAATAATGATAATAATGATAATAATGATAATAATGATAATAATGATAATAATGATAATAATGATAATAATGATAATAATGATAATAATGATAATAATGATAATAATGATAATAATGATAATAATGATAATAATGATAATAATGATAATAATGATAATAATGATAATAATGATAATAATGATAATAATGATAATAATGATAATAATGATAATAATGATAATAATGATAATAATGATAATAATGATAATAATGATAATAATGATAATAATGATAATAATGATAATAATGATAATAATGATAATAATGATAATAATGTTAATAATGATAATAATGATAATAATGATAATAATGGTAATAATGATAATAATGATAATAATGATAATAATGATAATTATGATAATAATGATAATAATGATAATAGTGATTATAATGAAAATAATGATAATAATGATAATAATGATAATAATGATAATAATGATAATAATGATAATAATGATAATAATGATAATAATGATAATAATGATAATAATGATAATAATGTTAATAATGATAATAATGGTAATAATGATAATAATAACAATAATAATAATAATAATAATGATAATAATGATAATAATAATAATAATAATAATAATAATGATAATGATAATAATGAAAATAATGATAATAATGATAATAATGATAATAATGAAAATAATGATTAAAATGATAATAATGATAATAATGATAATAATGATAAAAATGATAATAATGATAATAATGATAATAATGATAATAATGATTAAAATGATAATAATGATAATAATGATAATAATGATAATAATGATAACTAGTATCGCCTGTGGCCGAAATTCGGCCATCTATTTCTGTAAGGTAACGAAACTCAAGTAGTTTTTCACATAATGAATTGTTATTAGTTTGCATGGAAATTCTTAATGCTTACCTTGACGCTATGAGGAAAATAGTGATAAAGGATAAAAAAGGAAGCATATATGCGTCAATAACAAAAAATTTTTCAACATATAATATTCATTTAAAGTAAATAAATAAATTAAAAGTAAAGTAAATAAGTAAGTAAAAGTAAATAAACGGTATAAAAGTATTACAAATAAATCAAGATAAAAGATAATTCCATATTAAATAAATTAATTAATGATTTAAAATTTCAGTATAAACTATATTTTTTGTAAACACCCTTTCATCGTTAGCCAAATGTCCTTGTCCATCAATATCAGAAACATAAAAGCTCAGTCTATTAAAAGATCTTACTCGACTCATGACAACATACAGTTGACCATGCGAGAAAACAGGTCGTCGTAACAAAATTCCTACTTTGTTGAAAGTTTGTCCCTGTGCTTTATTAATTGTCATTGCGAATGCATTGATCACTGGAAATTGCGTCCTCTGGAAATCATATGGCATTATTGTTCCAGAAAAAGTTAAATTTATGCGAGGAATCAAAATTCGCTTGCCGTGAGCGATTCCTTCAATACTTCCCAATCGATAGCATTATTATGTAATGCTTTTACGCGCATTCTAGTGCCGTTTACCAATGCTTCCTTCGTATTCAAATTCCTTATTAATAAAACAATGCCATTTACTTTAAGTTCTAACTTATGTGGTGGCAAGCCACTAACAGACAATGTATTCAAAAATTCCACTGGATAATTGCTTGCCTCAGCTTCATTATCACAAGTAATTTTATCGTAATGTGATAATTTTTTTTAATCAAATTTTTTTACAAATTCAACGAATTGAATTTCTTCTGGAAGTGCTCTCATATTTTAAGACAAAGTGACATGATGAAAAGAGGGAAATTTGCTCCAACTCGTAACACAATTTTCAATTAATATTGCATGCGTTCCATGAGGGACAACTGGTAATATTTAACGAAAATCGCCACACATAAGTACGGTTTTTCCTCCAAAAGGCTTATTTTTATTTTCTGAATTGACACATATATCTTTCAACAAAGTATCTATGCATATCATTACTTGAAGCGGACACATGGAAACTTCATCAATTAAAAGTAACGACGCCGAATTTATGTAATTAGCATAGCTACTAATTGCTTTGATATTGGGTACAGTGTTTTCCATAATTTTAATTGGCAACTTAAAAGTATTGTTGTGACTAATTAGTCACAAACGTTAATAATTAACTTAAAACAGTTATGATTGCAATGAACACTGATCTGCCTCAATTGAAAGTGAGTAATCAGCATTCATTGCAATTCAAAAGTCAAGCTCATGGTTAATAAGCGACTTAATAGTTGAGTAAAGAATATGCGTATAAAGAAAGCCAGCTTGCTATTTTAGCTGCGCTTCTGTTAACATGACTTGACTACTGTTTTACAAAAATGCAGTCGTTGCATTTTTGGACTTTGGCTTATTAAGCGCGAGGTAAATATTTAAATTGATATTTTATTGTTGTGACCAACATGATTATGAAATCTGAGCCAAAGTTCCCATGGCTGGGCGGTCGAGTATGAATGTATGTATGTAAATGTAGATATGTATTTTTAAGAAATTGCAACAAGCATCAATGCTAAAATGTATGTACGTATGTAAATATTTTAAGGTTTTTCCATGAAATAATAGTAGATAAAATTATTGTGCAAGATGCAGAAAGCAATCTTGCACAAATATCAATGTTACAACTAATAACCTAGGTGTTAAGTATTAGTATTTTTTAATACAAAAGTCAGTTGGAAAATAAGATAGAGGAACGAAAGTCTCTCTTAAAATAAAGCGAAGAGTCAAAGTAAAGAAACAACAAAGTAAAGAGTTTTTTTTGACAATGGATAATTTCGGTAAGTATCCTTTCGGTTTGGGAACCACTAAAAATCCCCATTAACTTAAACCTATCGCGGCAACCTCACGGCTGCCTACTGAATGGCATAAGCTACCATGCCTACCAAACAAAGAGGTGGTTAACATAATACAAATTAGGGAGACTGTAGGACTTACGCGTATCCTCAGCGGAGGATACAACAAAATGGCGCAGCCGGTAGGATCCTTCTGGCCGCAGGGACAGCAAGGATGTTAGATCCTTATTGTTACAGGAACAATAAGGACAATTTTGGTTTGTTTAATTTCATAAAGTTTTAGAGAAGGACAATTTTTGTTAGATCCTTCTGTTACAGGAACAGCAGGTGTTAAAAAAAAAAATTGATATAAAAAAAAAGTAATTGCTAGGATCCTTGCTGTTATAAGAACAATAAGGACATTGGTTCTTTTGCAAAGATTCAAAGTGATCGGTGAGACCTTGTTGTTACAGGAACAACAAGCATATTTTGGAAAGATTTTTTTTTATTGAATTTGAATGTTTGATAGGTCTTTATTGTTACAAGAACAATAACGAAAGTTTTTTTGTTAAGACATTTAAAAAAATAAATGTGTGTTTTTAATGTTTTAAATAATAAGAAATTATCTTTTAACACCTCTCGGAAAGAGGATGGCAGGAATATTTTTCTTTTGTATATAAAGGTTTAAGTTTCGTTTGAATCCTTTTTAGGAATTCAATTTTTGGTAAAAATTTTTTTTAGATAACACATATTGTCAACAACAACTTTTTGTATCCACTAAGTGACAATCATGAGGACTGTACTAGGAGAATTTTCGAAGACCATCCTGGCAAACCAAACCTGGAAGCAGATTTTATGGGAAAATAGAAAAGGAACTAAATCACCGTGGAAGATTTATCAACAGAGAAGATAACCAGTCAGCTTCAAGGAAGTCTAAAGCGGCATGAATTTTAATATTGTTATGAAATATACAAAATAAAAAAAAAAAGAATTTTTTATATAATAAAGAATATTTGTATTACAAAAGTCAACTAATGTATGGTTTATATGTGGAAAAAAAACCTTAAATAAATGGGAATTAAACAAAAAATATAAAAATGTGTTTTGTAAGCTTTAAATTTGTATTTTTTTATGTACCTCATGGCAGGAGGAGAATTCGTATTTTCATTGAGTTTTTATTTTATTTATCACACGGAGTGTTAGAGTAAATTTGCAGGAAGCAAGTCAGAAGATAGACCAGGATTAGATTGAAGAAACGGACTGGGTTAACGAACAATTATGAATGTAAACGACATAGCGAAAACGGTGAATAATTTGGTGCCCTTGTTTTCGGGTACCGAGTCACCGGCAGAAGTATATAGGTTTATCCAGGGATGTGACCTGGCTGCGAAAGCAGTTAAGAAAGTAGATATCCCAATTTTCATAGAGTGCATAAAACTCCGGTTGCACGGGGACGCTTTCGAATTATGTAGGAGCCGACAATTTGACAAAGTAGAGGATATTTACATATTGATTAAGTCAAATTATCTGAGGGCAACTACATACGATTCAATAATTATTGCATTATCTAGGTGTGAACAAGAGCCCGGGGAAAAAATAATTGCGTTTGCACGAAGGCTAGGATCAATAGAAGCTAGAGGGAGGGACTGTATAGGGGAGGACAAATCACTCCTCAAACAATTAAATATCTCCGTAGTTACAGCATTTAAAGTCGGTATATTGGATCCTGAGATAAGGACAGTAGTGTTATCATTGTCAGGGAATGACCTATCAGAGTTGGTAAAAAGGGCTTCAGATTTAGAATATATGTTGAAGGACAAAAGCAGGAATGGGTCAGGACGACATTCACAGCGTCAAACTTGCACGATACAAGAAAGTGAAGAAGAACACAGATGGAATAGAAGAGTGAATCAGGGTTTAAGAATAAGAGATGTAACACCAGAAGATAGGTTCGAAGACAAAAAGCAGGACCAATATAAAATGAACATCAAGTGTTCATTCTGCAACAGACAAGGACACACAAGAGATGAGTGTCTCTCGAGAAAAAATTCTCCGTATTGCGAAACATGTCAGAAGTATGGTCATGAAAATTGTTGGATGAGTGCACCCTCATTCGCACCAAGGGGACAGCAGAAATATTTTAGACAATTTCCTAGTAGACAGCAGGAAAACAGAAACATATTTAACGATCGATTGAGTTTTAAGGAAAATAATTTTGGTAATGAACTGCAAGTGAGACAGAAACAGGTACGCTGTATGTGGTGTGACAAGGTGGGTCATGTGCAGGATGAGTGTTATAGGAGGAACAACTGGGAAAATCGGCAGGGAAACTTTCAGGGGCCCAGCCAAGGCCAATGACCTGGGAACCCCGAAATAAGAGCGATATAAGGCCATCAAAGATAGTAACGGATAAATCTACGTCTAGAAAGATTGTGAATATCCGTACATCTAAGCCAATAGAAAGGATAGTAACAGATAATTCTACATCTGAAGAGATTGTGAGTATATGTACATCCAAGCCAGTGGAAAGTTCAGTAACAGATCATTTAGTAGTAACAGAGAATTTGACACCCGAAAGGATTGTAAATTTCTGTACACCTCATTCAAGAAGGAATGTAGAAAACATAAGCCAAGAATCGAAGGAAACAGTTGAGTCGTTGCAGGCGACATCAAAAAAGGTTATAGAAACACTCGGGGAAGTAAAAGAAAAATTCGATGTGGTATTCGAAAAATTAAATGAAAATGTAAGAAAGAAAAAAGTCAATGAGGTAGCAGGAAAATTAAATGGAAATATGATAAAAGAAAAATGCAACGTGCTATTGGAAAAATTAAATGGAAATATGAGAGAAGAAAAATTCAATGTGGTAGCAGAAAAGTTAAATGAAAATGTAAGAAAGGAAAAAGTCAATGAGGTAGCAGGAAAATTAAATGGAAATATGATAAAAGAAAAATCAGATGTTCTATTCGAGAAATTAAATGAAAATATGGTAGAAGAAAAATTCAATGTGGTAGTAGGAAAATTAAATAAAAATATTACAGAAGAAAAAATCAATGTGGTAGTAGAAAATTTAAATGAAAATATGTTAAATGGTTGCACGCACAAAGAAATGGCAGTGCTGGGCACGGAAAAGGGGGAATTGTCGGATATTCGCAAAGTGAATGATGTGTTCGTAGGAGTTCCTTGCGAGGATACAAAAAACGGAAAACTCATTCTACTTGTAGATTCCGGAGCGGACACGAGTTTAGCCAAACAAAACACGTCAAGGAGTAGTTTGAAACGGAGAAATGATTTAAGTTCAAGTAATTATAGTACAGACGTCGAAATAAATGCTACAAAAATCCCCAAGTTAGTGGATCATAAGCAAGAGATTGCACAAAGACGTTATTTAGGTGAAAATTTGGTAGACGTCACAGATATTTACAGAGTGTATAAGACGAAAAGAAAAAAATATTTTTAGGAAAAATCTAATAACATAAAATAAAGAAAGTACGTGAATGGGAAAAATAGTATACATACATATTATACATATTAGGAGTAAAATTATGAGAAAAAAAAAAATGTATTAAGAAAATTTAGTAAAGTTGTAAAGAAAAAGGTTACTATAAAACAGAATTTAAAAAAAAAAATATAAAGAAAAGTTGGAAAGAAGTGATTGTGAAAGCATATTTGTGGGCAGAATACGGCGATGTAAAATAAATGAAGTAGAGGAATATACTTACTGAAAGAAGCAGTTAAGAGAAAGATGGGAAAAAGACAGTAGAAATGAGTGAATGTCAGCCAATGGAAGATAGTCGTGAGTTTATAATTAAAAGAAGATATAGATAGAATGATAAAAGAAGAGAAGAAAAATAATGATTAAATTAAATGAAACAGTTGAGAGCCAAGATATGGCAGGAGGAAAAATAAGAAACGGAGAAAACCTAAAGTTACAGGCAAATGTGTTGGCATCTTCAAAGTGAACAACGTTGTTACAGAATTCCCTCGCAAGGATTAAATTCTAGTACAGCGCATTCTACTTGTAGATCCCAAAATAGTGCCACTTTATTTTAAATAATTCTGTAAATTTTGTTTTGGATTTAAAATAGTCATTAAAGTAATTAAATGTTATTTAAAAAAAAAAGCAAATTTTTTTATTTTCATTAATTGAAAATAAAAAATTTGAAAACGTCCAATAAAGACGCAATAAAACATAACAAGTAAATGATACAGAAAGAAAAAAAATAATGAAAGAGACAAATTATTTTTACTTAAAGAAACAATGATAAAAGGAAAAATAATTTTACAAAGACTATACAAAGAATTTTAAAATTGGAACAGTAAATATCAGAACAAAAGAATAAAATAAATAAATAACAAAACTTAAAGGAAACTAAATTCTCACTACGGGAAAATATTAAGTAAAGTTATAAATTAAAGATATTGAATTGGAGAAATAAAAATGAAAAATTAATGTTTAAAAGAACAAACCAAAAGAAAAGCCTATATTGAAATTTCTTACTGTTTATTTATATGTAAATGCGCTTACGCATAAAAACATTGACAAGAAAAATGAAGATTTGTATAAAAGTATAAAAAAGAAAAATAAAAATAAATTTAAAGAGAATTAACGGAGTTAGAAAATTAAAAGGAATTGAAATCCTTGAAGTCGTATGTTGAGTTGATAACAAGGTAAATGTGAAGTAAAGTTAAGATAAAAACAATATCAATAATTAATAAATTTGATAACAGAAAAATGTATTAACATATAGAGAAACAGAATACAAATGTTTACAAAATAAATAATACGTTAAGGGTCGAACTTATAAGTTATGGTCACTGAATATTTTAAAATTTGTTGAAAAAAAAAAACAACTTTGTAAAATGGAAATTAAGAATACAACATTTGAAGAATACGGCTATATCAAGTGTCTTGTATGCATCGACATAGCAGAAACACAAGAAGCGGAGGTTGAAGCAGGAACGAGATATTCAAGTAAAAGAAGTAACGAAGACTTTTAATTGTGTCTGAACCAGTAGAGGGAAGAAATCCGTTAGTGAACGTTATTTGAAGTACAAGAAAGAGAATATGAGTTTGAAAGAATTACATGGAAGCAGTAAGGATTGGTTAAACTGATTGCAAAGTTTCTTGACGAACATTAAGACAACACAGCAAATTGAAGATGTATAGAAAGCGCAGACATGGAAACGTTGCATCGCAAATAATAATTTTATAACTGGCCGCAGCTCATTCATTCATCAGATGATTTTCGCAGAAACAAAAGTGTGCAAATATGTTACATATTTCTTAATAGTTTGAAAATTTGTTACTTTTAACATTTTTCTTAAATATATGCTGGCAATTTTTCTTGTGGAGCATATGGCGAAGGAAGCAAATAGTAGCCTTTACGATAACGTATTGGCCGCATCATCAACGAAATTAATTATAATGAAGTCTATAACACTACGAGGTTGTTCAACAATAGATTGGGTGAATTAGGATATTTCGTTTATACATCCAATATCAATAGAGTAGCTGAAGGATTTGTTGAACCTGACAGGCTATAACGCAAAAAGTTCGGAGCTTGTATATGAAAACAAAAAGTTAAAAACTGTTTACACAACTTGGTACCATGAAATTAGAAAAGACAACCATTGAGTCACCGTCAGTAGCAGTAGCACCAGAAGCGGAACATAGATAAAAGATACCTAGTGGAGCATAAGCAGAACGAATCAACGAGGACCAGATGTCACCGATGTATACAAGACATAGGAAACTAGTAAGATTTAATGGGTTTCAAATGAGATTTTACATTTAACAATTATTTAAGATATCAAAAGTAAAACGAAAACATAAACATTCACAAGAACTATACAGGACAAAATGTGTTTATAATAAATACAAATTTAAGTTAGTCGAATTTGGGACTGATAATGTATTGTCGTGTAATGTTATATAATTTAATGTAATATAATGTAATGTACAAATGAACTGAATAAGAAAAAATTTGTTTATAGTCAGTTTCACAGAAGAGAAAAAAAAAAGTAATTGAAAACGTTATATATTAAGCATACAAACATAGTCGATACGCAAAAAGCAAAGTCATCGAAAATTTCAACCCCTTCAAGGTAAAAATTTTCTTGGTCAAAGGGGGGAGGAATGTTGTGACTAATTAGTCACAAACGTTAATAATTAACTTAAAACAGTTATGATTGCAATGAACACTGATCTGCCTCAATTGAAAGTGAGTAATCAGCATTCATTGCAATTCAAAAGTCAAGCTCATGGTTAATAAGCGACTTAATAGTTGAGTAAAGAATATGCGTATAAAGAAAGCCAGCTTGCTATTTTAGCTGCGCTTCTGTTAACATGACTTGACTACTGTTTTACAAAAATGCAGTCGTTGCATTTTTGGACTTTGGCTTATTAAGCGCGAGGTAAATATTTAAATTGATATTTTATTGTTGTGACCAACATGATTATGAAATCTGAGCCAAAGTTCCCATGGCTGGGCGGTCGAGTATGAATGTATGTATGTAAATGTAGATATGTATTTTTAAGAAATTGCAACAAGCATCAATGCTAAAATGTATGTACGTATGTAAATATTTTAAGGTTTTTCCATGAAATAATAGTAGATAAAATTATTGTGCAAGATGCAGAAAGCAATCTTGCACAAATATCAATGTTACAACTAATAACCTAGGTGTTAAGTATTAGTATTTTTTAATACAAAAGTCAGTTGGAAAATAAGATAGAGGAACGAAAGTCTCTCTTAAAATAAAGCGAAGAGTCAAAGTAAAGAAACAACAAAGTAAAGAGTTTTTTTTGACAATGGATAATTTCGGTAAGTATCCTTTCGGTTTGGGAACCACTAAAAATCCCCATTAACTTAAACCTATCGCGGCAACCTCACGGCTGCCTACTGAATGGCATAAGCTACCATGCCTACCAAACAAAGAGGTGGTTAACATAATACAAATTAGGGAGACTGTAGGACTTACGCGTATCCTCAGCGGAGGATACAACAGTATTATGAAGAATCCTTCCTCCAATAAACAATGTTGAAGCAATTCCGCTCAACGCAGTTGCAATACATTTTAGATTAAGAGAATTTAATTTATGAATGATAGCACTTTGAGTAAAAGATTTACTCAAACAAAATACATTTGACCTTGTATCGTGATACTGAACTTCACGTATGATACGATCAATAACATCACGCTGTTCATTATTAGCACTTCTTTAAATTTCATTAAAAAGAAAATCTCCCTCTAAAGGATCAAAAAGATCTGTGTCATCATGCTCTGGTAATGCTGTTGGTACAGGCAAACCGATCAAAGTACATGCTATATTATGTGTAATCAATATATCTTGAATTTCTAACTGCGCTCGATTGAATGATATGTTTTCGTTATGACCATCTCTAACAAAATCGTCACTAAGACTTTCTTTGAATTCATTCCAAAGTGCCGTTGTCCGACAAACTGCATAACTTCTTTTTGCCATTTTTATAATTTTAAAAGTTGTTAAAATATATGTAACTTTACACAAAATTCTCTATGAAAAATACAAATACGCGCTTATAAGACCAAGAATAAATTTGAAGTGGAAGGCTCAAGCTGGATTATAACATACAAAAATATTTCGCAGAATAATGCTGCTTCAAGCTTGCCTAAAACAAAAAACCTGTACTTCCCCGTTTTGAAGTACTGCTAGTAAAGGATTTCATCAGAAACGCCAAGACAAAGTATGGATTTTTCATTGGATTTTAATTTGTTATATGGCAGCACTATATTTTATGATTTTGACATTAACGATAGGTCTTGTCAAAGCTACTTACCCTAACTCATTATTCTGCCATGATCAATGGCTTGGCGTCAAGTGTTATATGAATCAAGCAGCAGTTTAACTGTTTTTTTAACGCTGAGAGAAATTAAGAGAAAGCAACAACAACAACAAATATAATGCTACTCAGCTCTTTTTAAGTGTTTGCGTCACTCCCGCATTCTACTCTTGCTTTTGTAAGCTACAGCAGCGATGTTCAACAGAGCTTTGTCACTTTGTAGTTTCTTATTGTCCCATTGGTAAAAAAAGCGTTTTACATTTGCTCAGTTTTACCTGTCTTAATGACAATATATATGAATAAAAATTATATTGTGCAAACCTACTCGAAAATACCTATCCATCGATATAAGTATTATGTGAATATGTTGAAGGTAACATAGAAAAAGAGGGAACACAAACTTTTTGTTTGCGTATTAATATATAGATAATGATAATAATGATAATAATGATAATAATGATAATAATGATAATAATAATAATAATAATAATAATGACAATAATGATAATAATGATAATAATGATGTTGAATTGTATCAAAATTTCCAAGAAATGGACCTTAGTAGAATCACTAAGACCATTAATTTTTGCTCCTTGATTTTGATCTGTTGGACCTTAGTTGAACCACTAAGACCAGTTGCTTGACACTATTGAAAAGAAAAACTCACAAATTGTTCTGACATGTTATTTAATTCTTATATGTCTTTTATAAAGAAAAAATGCTTATACTGCATTCAAAAATAAACCAAAACTATAACACATATAATTTAATTAAGTTAAAATGCATACGCTGCAATTGCGTAATATAAAAAACTACTCTACAATTTAATAATAAAAACGCTTACAAATAACAAATACATTTTAATTAAGTTAAAATGCATACGCTGCAATTGCGTAATATAAAAAACGCTTTAACACAACTCATGACTAGGTCATTGACTGTGACATGAGCCCAACTGCTTATGCTTCAACATGTGTGCCTTGGCTGACACACATAGGCATTTTCTGCTGTGTTAACATTCTCCGCCGCGTTGAGCAGTTGCGATAACATGAAATTAAACCTCCGAAAAATGTTGTCTTGGCATCGGCTTTGGTATTGTTGGAGTTAAATTGATAGAGGAGTTTTTCTGACATTGCAATTTGATTCGCCACGCTGTAAATAGTGCAATTATAATTATTGACAGCAACAAAGCGGCCCCGCTCATGTATTGATGATGGACTACGGAGGGCTGCAGGTTAGCTGGCAAGTTCCTGATTTTTATAAGTTGACTTTGAAGATTGGTGATCTTATCCACTTGAGTTTGGAAATCTTCGATGTGCTCCCTTCCAGTTTTCACCTCAGTATATATACTGGTATTAGAAATGGTTCCAAATGACGCGTATGAAAGTAATTGTTGGCTCGACTGTTCTTCATGGCCTTGAAGAATGATCATGTTGTTTTTCAACACGCAGCTTTGCTCGATGGTGAGAATTCCCGAACCCACAAGGTGTTCCCGTGATATGTCGTTGCCGCAAACTGCAGAAAGTTCTATAACTGACATGGTTGCAAACATCCAGTTGTTTGTATGGTGCAATGCCGTGAAGGTGATGTTATTGTGGATTTTTGTGAACTCACAATTTATTGCCGTTTTGTTGTTGAATAACTGGATTTCACAAATAAAAGCAGGATACTCAATTCCGAATCTTGACTGTTGATTTGGACATATGCGAATATTTTCCATTAGAATCGTACATGTATTCAAGTCTTCTATTGTCAACATTGCATATTGATCGCGATGATTGTTAACCGCCAAGAATTGTGTCTTCGGAATAATTGCTACCATGCCTTCGTTGAGTTTAGTAGGGATTGCGGTCAGCTTAAACAATGAATATGCTTCTGGATCCACCAGAGGTAGTTCTAGTAGGAACATTATGTGTTTCTCGTTCACCGCAGAACGCACGGTCATTAGTTTGTAAAATTGGAGTAGGTTTTCGTTGTCGGTAGGAAGAGTTCGTGTTGAAAGGAGATGAGCCTGAATTATCTGTAACTCTTGCTTCAGTTGTTGTGGAGTTAAGATCAATGGACTAATATTTCCGTTATGAGATTGAGTCAATGCATGAAGTAACTCTGATTGTATTTGTTGCATGTTTGTTGTGATCATTGACAGCTGAGTTACTAATGCCGTAAGCTGATTTGATTGTCGAAGTATTGTTGTTTCATTTTCGATGTGATTCATATCTTCATATATTGACCTTTGTAACTTCTTGAAATTAACTTCGGTTGCCTTCTCATCAACCTTTATTATGTTCAACGTGGAATCAATTATTGATGTTTGATTGCGTAACAAATTCATGAGGTGTTCTTCATTGAGTTTGACATTCTCTATAGTTTTTGACATGGTCTCTGCGTAGTTTGAGTCTAGTACTCCAAACAGGGCATGGGCCATATTACCGACTATATCTAATGCTCCTCGCTTCTGCCGTTTTTTTGTCAGAAGCATTTCTTCTTGTAGCAATGTACTGAACGAATGCTTGAAATGATGAATAATTGGAGCACATGATGTTTCTATTGATGGCCTTATGCACATATCTATCAGAGTATTTATTCCTTCGTCTAGTGTTTTCATATCTGACCACATTGGGCTGAGGTCATAGAATACCATGAACGTCCAGTGTGCTGATGAAAGTTTTGTTGTGCCGATGTTTTCAAAATAGATTCCTGGTTCTTCCTTAAAATTAGTTATTTTTACTGATGAGGCAAATACTAGTGGTAGAAAGAGAAGTGAAATTATGATAGTTGTGAAGATTCCTTGTGAAGTGTGTGACACCACTCTCCTCTTTGGGCGTGTACCTTCTTTGCCAGACTCTAATGAACGGAAATGTATTCTTTTTTGAGAGTTGTGTGGTATAAATTGGTTGTCATAGTCCTTATATTCCAAGTTGGAGTCATTGAACAGTGGGGCCAATCTGTGAATAGGTCTTTTGAACGTTCCATTTATTGTTTTCAAATCGACTACTCGAACCAGTCCGTCGTCGCCCTTGTATACCCGGGTAATTCTTCCTAATGGCCATCGAAGTACAGGAATGTTATCTTCTTTTATGATCACTAGCATGCCTTCAGTTATGTTCGGTGACGGTGTTTTCCACTTGCCTCTTTCTTGCAATTCGTGTAAGTACTTTTGTGACCATTCCTTCCAGAATTTATGTTTAAGTTCTGATATGATTCTCCATCGTGAGCCAAGAGATGCAGTTATTGTTTATGTATTTGCATCAACTGACGTTGTCAGAGGTTCACCCACTAGAAAGTGACCTGGTGTGAGTGCTTCGAGATCGTCGCAGTTTGATGACATTCGGATCAGTGGTCGAGAGTTGAGTATAGCTTCTATTTCAATGATAACCGTTTCCAGTTCTTCGTATGTCATTGATGCCACTGATACGCTTCGAACCAACAAGTGTTTTGCAGATTTTACTGCCGCCTCCCAAAGCCCTCCAAAATGTGGTGCTCTGGGTGGAATAAATTTGAATTCAATTGATTGTTCACTACATGTTCGTATAAGTTTTTCTTGAGCTGTTTGAGAATAAATGGATTCCTTTAATTCAGCCAATTTGTTACTTGCTCCTACAAAAATTGTAGCATTATCACTATACAATGTTTTGCAATGACCTCTTCTGCTAATAAATCGTCTTAGGGCTCCTATAAATGCGTCTGTTGATAGGTTAGAAACCACCTCCATGTGGATGGCCTTTGTAGCGAAGCAACAAAACACAGCAATGTAGGCCTTGTCAGGTCTTTTGCCTCTAACTTTATGATGAATCCAAACCGGTCCGAAGTAGTCTACTCCTGATGTTATGAATGGACGTGCCGGTGTTATTCTTACAGCTGGTAAGTTTCCCATAAGTTGTTTGAAGAGCCTTGGTTTTGCTTTCGTACATCGTACACACTTATGTACGATACTGCGAGTTATAGTTTTCCCACTGGTTATCCAGAAGTGTGCTCTGGATGCTGCTAGCAGAGCTTGTGGACCACAGTGACGATTATTTTCATGAAGCATTTGCAACAATAGTTTCACCATGAGGTGGTTGTGCGGCAAAATTGCTGGATGTTTTTCTTCGAACAGTAATGATGATTGTTCAAGTCGACCGCCAATTCGCATTATTTGATATTCATCCATGAACGGATTTAATGAAGCCAGGGAGCTAGACTTATTGACAGGTATTTTTTTTGATAAGGTTTCTAGTTCATTACGGAATCCTGCAGCTTGAATGACCTTTATAATTATTCTAAGAGCATCATCCAATTCATGAATATCTAACGCCTTGTAACTTGGTCGCAATTGACGGGTTGTTCTTGAATTTCGAATAAACCTCAGTAAATAACCGACGGTGCGTTGCAAAAATCGGAATGAATTTCGATGATTGATTTTGAGGATTGTTTCTTCTAACGATTGATGTATTGTTGATATTGCTAAGACACGTTTTGTTTCTTTTCGCTCTAAGTCGCAAGTTTTAGAAATGTCTTGTGAATATGGTTCAGACCATTGACTGCTCTTCCCCGATAAAAAAGGTGGACCATAAAACCAAATTGAATGCTTGGATAGATTTTCTGGTGCTAATCCTCGAGATATTGCATCGGCAGGATTTTCCTTGGAACTGACATGTCTCCATTGACTTGGAATGCATAACTCTTGAATTTTTGCTATTCGGTTTGCTACAAAGGTATGAAATGAAGCTGCAGTTGACTTTATCCAAGCTAATACAATTTGCGAGTCAGTCCAAAGGAACGTTTCAGTGTTTTGTAACCGTATGTCCTTCTTTACTCTGTTTGTAAGTTCCACACCCAACACAGCTGCACATAATTCTAGCCGTGGTAGAGTTTGTTTTTTAAGTGGTGCTATTCGTGATTTTGAACAAATTAATCTGGTTCCTACAGTTTTGTCTGTGTAGGTTGAACGAATGTAGACTGCTGCTCCGTAAGCTCGTTCGGATGCGTCCACAAATGTGTGAATTTGTGTGGATACAATTCTTTGAGGCTTAAATACAAATCTGTCCACCCTTATGGTATTGAGTGCTACTATATTTGCGCGGAAATTGTTCCATTCGTGCTGAAGATTTGTAGGTAATTCATCATCCCAAGATATTTGTAATTGCCACAGCTGTTGCAGAAATATTTTAGCTCTGACGACAACTGGCCCAAAAATACCTAATGGGTCGAAGATCCGTGCTAATTCTGAGCTCACTATTCGTTTTGTGATGTTGCTTGATGATGATATTTGCGCTCGCCCGCACAGCTGGTCAGATTTTGGTAGCCATATCATCCCGAGAGTTTTTATTGACTGACTCGATGATTCGTCTAAGTCCAGGTTGATTTCCTGGTCTTCTGGTGGAATTCCACTTAGAAGTTTAGCGTGATTAGAGCACCATTTTCTTAATTTGAAGCCAGCTTCCCTTAGTAATGCTTGAACTTGACCTTGTGATTCTAAAGCAGTGTTGATAGAATCCGTGCCACTAAGACAATCGTCAACATAAAAATCATCACGCAATATTGTTGCTCCTAAAGGATATTTCATAAGGCCTTGCGAAGCTAAGTATTGGAGGCATTTTGTTGCTAGATATGGTGCTGGTGAAGTTCCATAGGTAACGGTTTTCAATCGGTAAAATTTAATGTCTTCATTTTGATTGTATCTCCAAATAATAAGTTGAAACATCTGGTCAGCCTCATTGACACATATTTGTCGATACATTTTCTCTATGTCAGCGGTGAAAACAAAGCGATGCATGCGAAAACGTAATAATATTGAAAACAAATCACTCTGTACCGTTGGCCCAGCGTGTAGAATGTCGTTAAGAGATGACCCACTGTTGGTTTTAGCGGATGCATCAAACACCACTCTAAGTTTTGTTGTAGAGCTTTCTGGTTTAAGAACACAGTGATGGGGCATGACATAGTTTAAATCTGGAATATAACTTTCTTTAATTTCTTCCATGTGTCCTAGAGCTACGTACTCCTCCATAAACTTGTTGTAGTCCTCTCTTAGTTTGGGATTACTGTTGAGTCGTCTTTCCAATGATAGGAATCGATTGACGGACATCTGTCTCGAATTTCCGAGGGTTATGGGGTTCTCTGAGAATGGCAGATGGACTACAAAGCGACCGTCAGTGCTCCTTCTTATATTTTGAAGGAAATGGGTTTCGCAGCGCTGTTCTAGTAATGACATTTGATGCTCTGAGTCATTTGTGTCTTCAAGCTTCTAAAATTTTTCAATCAATTGATTCGTTGTCTTTTCGTCTGGGCTAAACATTGCACAGGTTGCCGAATTATTACCGCATCCTTCTATTTTTCCTGTCACGATCCAACCAAGTGCGGTGTTATGAAAAGTAGGAAATTCGTTGTTAATTTTGAACTGTTGTGGCCGCAATAATTGATGATAGAACTCGGCTCCTATAAGTATGTCGATTTTATCCGTTTGATTGAATCTTGGATCGGCCAGCTTGATATTTTCAGGAAGTGACCAATTGGATGTATCTAACGTTTTTGTAGGTTGCGGTGACACTATGTTGGGAAGAACAAATGCTTCAATTCTGGTGGAGTAACTGCCAGCGTGTGCTTGAATCTCAAAATTTACGCGCTGTGCTACATTTTTTGTTTTACGACCTATTCCTTCGATGCAAAGCGATGCATTCGATGTTTGTAGCGAAAGTTTTGATACGACTCTTTCCGTCACTAAGTTGACCTGAGACCCGGAGTCCAATAAGGCTCGAAATTCATCGATGTGGCCGTTGTTTCCAATTACCTTAACTCTTGCAGTAGCTAATAGTATGTAGTGCTCGTTATGCTGATGCTTGTTCGCAGCTGCTACAATAGGTGTGTTTGAACTTACATTTTGCGTTTGTTTGATTTCACCTGATGCTGATTTTGCTGCTGAATTGGGTCGCTTTCCTGAAGTCTCCAAATGCAGTAATGTGTTGTGCTTACTTATGTACTTTGTACAGGATCGTGAAGGACATACCTTGGCGGCATGATTGGGTTTGAAACAGTTAACACAAAGCTTATTCCTCTGTGTCCATTGTAATCTTTCAACTGATGACATCTTCAGGAATTTTTCGCAATAATATATTGGATGTTCTGTCGATCCACATACCTTGCAGTTGCTTGATGTTGAAATTGCTACTGTTGTTTTTGCTCTATCTTTTCCCCCGGAAAAGAGATGCTCATGAGCCTTTCCACGCGTTTCTAGTGCTTGGAAGCGATGCTCTAAAAATCTAAGTAGTTCGCGTAAGGTTATAAGCTTTTTATTGTCATTTAGCGACTGTTCAAATGTTGTTTGCGTCGCTTGGTCCAATTTTTGCAACAGTAAATGAACAACTATGACATCCCACTCGCCCACTGGAAGTCCTTGTGCGCCTAAACCATGAAGACACTCTTTCGTTATATCGTGTACGGATTTGAGCGTTTGTGCTGATTCGTTTTTCATTTTCGGCTGCGATAACAAGTTGTTCAGCAATGTTGTCACAATTAACCTCCTGTTGTCGTACCTGTTGACCAAAATGTTCCATGCAATAACATAATTGGCACCTGTGATTGGTAAGTGTTTTATAAGATTGTTTGGCTCGTCTCCCAAGTGTGTTGTTAAATGAAACATTTTTTGAACGTCGCTTATTGTCGTGTTGTGAATCAGTTGAGTATAAAGATCCTTGAACGCTTCCCATTGTGTGTAGCTGCCGTGAAATTTTGGTAACTCAATTTTAGGCAATTGCACCTGAAGTGGTTCATTTCTGCTGGTGCTCTGATGAGCATCCAAATTTGCACTGCTGATGTGCTGTTGTAATCCGCTTAACACGTTGTGCACCTCTGCTTCCATTTTATAATACTCATCCAACGTATATCCTTCTATATCATCACTGTTTGTTGATTGCCATAGGACATCGTTGTTCACAATAAAATCATTCATGTATTTGTCGATAAGTGCTGCTTTGTTATGATAAAACGATTCAGGGTGACTTTGATTCGCCTGAACACTGATTTCTTCAATGTTTCGCCTTAACGCTCTCATTAAAGCTCGTTGATTACGAAGTACCTTCACTATCACTTCGTCAATATGTTGATCTGCTATGATGCCATCTTCCTGCTTACCACCAGCCGTGGCAGGCCTGCAGTCCTTGCGTGGAGGGGCCGTAGGTAAAGGTGCATATTCAGAATTTTTCGTCAATTTCTGCATTTCGGCTTCAAACATCTCTTTAATTTTGAGAGTCAGGTCCGAAATGCGCAAATATTGGTCAACGAAGTACTCGTGTTGCATTGGCAAATTAGCGAGACACCTTATCTTGTTATCCGTGCTCTCGAATTCTGCCCATGCTTTATCCAACCGATTGATCCTTTCTTCATAGTAGCTGCTCGTCTTTCTTGAAGATGGATCCTTTTTGACGTTTGTCAAAATTGTTTCAATTCTCACAGCAATGTTTTGCTGAGCAGCTACCAATTCTTGAAATGTCTCCATATCGAACTTTTCCAAAAATCAAATGTTGATTTTTTTTTCACTTTACGCGTTATTTTTGTTTGTCGAGAAATTTGAATTTCCTGGTCGGGGTCACCAAATGTTGAATTGTATCAAAATTTCCAAGAAATGGACCTTAGTAGAATCACTAAGACCATTAATTTTTGCTCCTTGATTTTGATCTGTTGGACCTTAGTTGAACCAGTAAGACCAGTTGCTTGACACTATTGAAAAGAAAAACTCACAAATTGTTCTGACATGTTATTTAATTCTTATATGTCTTTTATAAAGAAAAAATGCTTATACTGCATTCAAAAATAAACCAAAACTATAACACATATAATTTAATTAAGTTAAAATGCATACGCTGCAATTGCGTAATATAAAAAACTACTCTACAATTTAATAATAAAAACGCTTACAAATAACAAATACATTTTAATTAAGTTAAAATGCATACGCTGCAATTGCGTAATATAAAAAACGCTTTAACACAACTCATGACTAGGTCATTGACTGTGACATGAGCCCAACTGCTTATGCTTCAACATGTGTGCCTTGGCTGACACACATAGGCATCTTCTGCTGTGTTAACAAATGATAATAATCATAATAATGATAATAATGATAATAATGATAATAATGATAATAATGATAATAATGATAATAATGATAATAATGATAATAATGATAATAATGATAATAATGATAATAATGATAATAATGATAATAATGATAATAATGATAATAATGATAATAATGATAATAATGATAATAATGATAATAATGATAATAATGATAATAATGATAATAATGATAATAATGATAATAATGATAATAATGATAATAATGATAATAATGATAATAATGATAATAATGATAATAATGATAATAATGATAATGATGATAATGATGATAATGATGATAATAATGATAATAATGATAATAATGATAATAATGATAATAATGATAATAATGATAATAATGATAATAATGATAATAATGATAATAATGATAATAATGATAATAACGATAATAATGATAATAATGATAATAATGATAATAATGATAATAATGATAATAATGATAATAATGATAATAATGATAATAATGATAATAATGATAATAATGATAATAATGATAATAATGATAATAATGATAATAATGATAATAATGATAATAATGATAATAATGATAATAATGATAATAATGATAATAATGATAATAATGATAATAATGATAATAATGATAATAATGATAATAATGATAATAATGATAATAATGGATAATGATAATAATGATAATAATGATAATAATGATAATAATGATAATAATGATAATAATGATAATAATGATAATAATGATAATAATGATAATAATGATAATAATGATAATAATGATAATAATGATAATAATGATAATAATGATAATAATGATAATAATGATAATAATGATAATAATGATAATAATGATAATAATGATAATAATGATAATAATGATAATACTGATAATAATGATAATAATGATAATAATGATAATGATATAATGATAATAATGATAATAATGATCATAATGCTAATAATGATAAAAATGATAATAATGATAATAATGATAATGATGATAATAATGATAATAATGATAATAATGATAATAATGATAATAATGATAATAATGATAATAATGATAATAATGATAATAATGATAATAATGATAATAATGATAATTATGATAATACTGATAATAATGATAATGATAATAAAAATAATAATGATAATAATGATAATAATGATTATATTTATAATATTGATAATAATGATAATAATGGTAATTATGGTAAGAATGTTAATAATGATAATAATGATAATTATGATAATGATGATAATAATGATAATAATGATAATAATGATAAAAATGATAAAAATTATAATAATGATAATAATGACAACAATGATAATAATGATAATAATGGAAAATGATAATAAGGATAACAATGATAACAATGATAATAATGATAATAATGATACTAATGATAATAATGATAATAATGATAATAATGATAATAATGATAATAATGATAATAATGATAATAATGATAATAATGATAATAATGATAATAATGATAATAATGATAATAATGATTATAATGATTATAATGATAATAAGGATGATAATGATAATAATGGTAATAATGGAAATAATGGAATTAATGGAAATAATGATAACAATGATAATAATGATTATAATGATAATAATGATAATATTGTAATAAAGATAATAATGAAAATAATGTGTAATAATGGTAATAATGGTAAGAATGGTCATAATGATAATATTGATAATAATGATAATAATGATAATATTGATAATTATTATAATATTGACAATAATGATAATAATGGTAATAATGATAATAATGATAATAATGATAATAATGATAATAATGATAATAATGATAATAATGATAATAATGATAATAATGATAATAATGATAATAATGATAATAATGATAATATTGATAATAATGATAATAATGATAATAATGATAATAATGATAATAATGATAATAATGATAATAATGATATTAATGATAATAATGATAATAATGATAATAATGATAATAATGATAATAATGATAATAATGATAATAATGATAATAATGATAATAATGATAATAATGATAATAATGATAATAATGATAATAATGATAATAATGATAATAATGATAATAATGATAATAATGATAATAATGATAATAATGATAATAATGATAATAATGATAATAATGATAATAATGATAATAATGATAATAATGATAATAATGATAATAATGATAATAATAATAATAATGATAATAATGATAATAATGATAATAATGATAATAATGATAATAATGATAATAATGATAATAATGATAATAATGATAATAATGATAATAATGATAATAATGGTAATAATGATAATAATGATAATAATGGATAATGATAATAATGATAATAATGGTAATAATGATAATAATGATAATAATGATAATAGTGAAAATAATGATAATAATGATAATAATGATAATATTGATAATAATGATAATAATGATAATAATGATAATTATGATAATAATGATAATAATGATAATAATGATAATAATGATAATAATGATAAAAATGATAATAATGATAATAATGATAATAATGATAATAATGATAATAATGATAATAATGATAATAATGATAATAATGATAATAATGATAATAATGATAAAAATTATAATAATGATAATAATGATAATAATGATAATAATGATAATAATGATAATAATGATAATAATGATAATAATGATAATAATGATAATAATGATAATAATGATAATAATGATAATAATGATAATAATGATAATAATGATAATAATGATAATAATGATAATAATGATAATAATGATAATAATGATAATAATGATAATAATGATAATAATGATAATAATGATAATAATGATAATAATGATAATAATGATAATAATGATAAAAATGATAATAATGATAATAATGATAATGATGATAATAATGATAATAATGATAATAATGGTAATAATGGTAATAAGGATGATAATGATAATAATGGTAATAATGGAAATAATGGAATTAATGGAAATAATGATAACAATGATAATAATGATTATAATGATAATAATGATAATAATGATAATAATGATAATAATGATAATAATGATAATAATGATAATATTGATAATAATGATAATAATGATAATAATGATAATTATGATAATAATGATAATAATGATAATATTGATAATAATGATAATAATGATAATAATGATAATAATGATAATAATGATAATAATGATAATAATGATAATAATGATAATAATGATAATAATGATAATAATGATAAAAATGATAATAATGATAATAATGATAATAATGATAATAATGATAATAATGATAATAATGATAATAATGATAATAATGATAATAATGATAATAATGATAATAATGATAATAATGATAATAATGATAATAATGATAATAATGATAATAATGATAGTAATGAAAATAATGATAATAATGATAAAAATGATAATAATGATAATAATGATAATAATGATAATAATGATAATAATGATAATAATGATAATAATGATAATAATGATAATAATGATAATAATGATAATAATGATAATAATGATAAAAATGATAATAATGATAATAATGATAATAATGATAATAATGATAATAATGATAATAATGATAATAATGATAATAATGATAATAATGATAATAATGATAATAATGATAATAATGATAATAATGATAATAATGATAATAATGATAATAATGATAATAATGATAATAATGATAATAATGATAATAATGATAATAATGATAATAATGATAATAATGATAATAATGATAATAATGATAATAATGATAATAATGATAATAATGATAAAAATGATAATAATGATAATAATGATAATAATGATAATAATGAGAATAATGATAATAATGATAATAATGATAGTAATGATAATAATGATAATAATGATAATAATGATAATAATGATAATAATGATAATAATGATAATAATGATAATAATGATAATAATGATAATAATGATAGTAATGGTAATAATGATAATAATGATAATAATGATAATAATGATAATAATGATAATAATGATAATAATGATAATAATGATGATAATGATAATAATGATAATAATGATAATAATGATAATAATGATAATAATGATAATAATGATAATAATGATAATTATGATAATAATGATAATAATGATAATAATGATAATAATGATAATAATGATAATAATGATAATAATGATAATAATGATAAAAATGATAATAATGATAATAATGATAATAATGATAATAATGATAATAATGATAATAATGATAATAATGATAATAATGATAATAATGATAATAATGATAATAATGATAATAATGATAATAATGATAATAATGATAATAATGATAATAATGATAATAATGATAATAATGATAATAATAATAATAATGATAATAATGATAATAATGATAATAATGATAATAATGATAATAATGATAAAAATGATAATAATGATAATAATGATAATAATGATAATAATGATAATAATGATAATAATGATAATAATGATAATAGTGATAATAATGATAATAATGATAATAATGATAATAATGATAATAATGATAATAATGATAATAATGATGATTATGATGATAATGATAATAATGATAATAATGATAATAATGATAATAATGATAAAATGCTAATAATGATAATAATTATAATAATGATAATAATGATAATACTGATAATAATGATAATAATGATAATAATGATAATAATGATAATAATGATAATAATGATAATAATGATAATAATGATAATAATGATAATAATGATAATAATGATAATAATGATAATAATGATAATAATGATAAAATGCTAATAATGATAATAATTATAATAATGATAATAATGATAATAATGATAATAATGATAATACTGATAATAATGATAATAATGATAATAATGATAATAATGATAATAATGATAATAATGATAATAATGATAATAATGATAATAATGATAATAATGATAATAATGATAATAATGATAATAATGATAATAATGATAATAATGATAATGATGATAATAATGATAATAATGATAATAATGATAATAATGATAATAATGATAATAATGATAATAATGATAATAATGGTAATAATGGTAATAATGATAATAATGATAATAATGATAATAATGGATAATGATAATAATGATAATAATGGATAATGATAATAATGATAATAATGATAATAATGATAATAATGAAAATAATGATAATAATGATAATAATGATAATGATAATAATGATAATGATAATGATAATGATAATAATGATAATAATGATAATAATGATAATAATGATAATAATGATAATAATGATAATGATAATAATGATAATAATGATAATAATGATAATAATGATAATAATGATAATAATAATAATAATGATAATAATGATAATAATGATAATAATGATAATAATGATAATAATGATAATAATGATAATAATGATAATATTGATAATAATGATAATAATGATAATAATGATAATAATGATAATAATGATAATAATGATAATAATGATAAAAATGATAAATATTATAATAATGATAATATTGATGATGATGATAATAATGATAGTAATGATAATAATGATAATAATGATATAAATGATAATAATGATAATTATGATAATAATGATAACAATGATAATAATGATAATAATGATAATAATGATAATAATGATAATAATGATAATAATGATAATAATGATAATAATAATAATAATGATATTAATGATAATAATGATTATAATGATAATAATGATAATATTGATAATAATGATAATAATGATAATAATGATAATAATGATAATAATGATAATAATGATAATAATGATAATAATGATAATAATGATAATAATGATAATAATGATAATAATGATAATAATGATAATAATGATAATAATGATAATAATGATAATAATGATAATAATG
>OY986436.1:128311298-128328798 GCA_963920525.1 Dichetophora obliterata
TAATAATGATAATAATGATAATAATGATAATAATGATAATAATGATAATAATGATAATAATGATAATAATGATAATAATGATAATAATGATAAAAATTATAATAATGATAATAATGATAATAATGATAATAATGATAATAATGAAAATAAAGATAATAATTATAATAATGATAATAATGATAAAAATGATAATAAGGATAACAATGATACTAATGATAATAATGATAATGATGATAATAATGATAATAATGATAATAATGATAATAATGATAATAATGATAATAATGATAATAATGATAATAATGATAATAATGATAATAATGATAATAATGATAATAATGATAATAATGATAATAATGATAATAATGATAATAATGATAATAATGATAATAATGATAATAATGATAATAATGATAATAATGATAATAATGATAATAATGATAATAATGATAATAATGATGATTATGATGATAATGATAATAATGATAATAATGATAATAATGATAATAATGATAATAATGATAATAATGATAATAATGATAATAATGATAATAATGATAATAATGATAATAATGATAATAATGATAATAATGATAATACTGATAATAATGATAATAATGATAATAATGATAATAATGAGAATAATGATAATAATGATAATAATGATAATAATGATAATAATGATAATAATGATAATAATGATAATAATGATAATAATGATAATAATGATAATAATGATAATAATGATAATAATGATAATAATGATAATAATGATAATAATGATAATAATGATAATAATGATAATAATGATATTAATGATAATGATAATAATGATAATAATGATAATAATTTTAATGATGATAATAATGATAATAATGATAATAATGATAATAATGATAATAATGATAATAATGATAATAATGATGATAATGATAATAATGATAATAATGATAATAATGATAATAATGATAATAATGATAATAATGATAATAATGATAATAATGATAATAATGATAATAATGATAATAATGATAATAATGATAATAATGATAATAATGATAATAATGATAATAATGATAATAATGATAATAATGATAATAATGATAATAATGATAATAATGATAATAATGATAATAATGATAATAATGATAATAATGATAATAATGATAATAATGATAATAATGATAATAATGATAATAATGATAATAATGATAATAATGATAATAATGATAATAATGATAATAATGATAATAATGATAATAATGATAATAATGATAATAATGATAATAATGATAATAATGATAATAATGATAATAATGATAATAATGATAATAATGATAATAATGATAATAATGATAATAATGATAATAATGATAATAATGATAATAATGATAATAATGATAATAATGATAATAATGATAATAATGATAATAATGATAATAATGATAATAATGATAATAATGATAATAATGATAATAATGATAATAATGATAATAATGATAATAATGATAATAATGATAATAATGATAATAATGATAATAATGATAATAATGATAATAATGATAATAATGATAATAATGATAATAATGATAATAATGATAATAATGATAATAATGATAATAATGATAATAATGATAATAATGATAATAATGATAATAATGATAATAATGATAATAATGATAATAATGATAATAATGATAATAATGATAATAATGATAATAATGATAATAATGATAATAATGATAATAATGATAATATTGATAATAATGATAATAATGATAATAATGATAATAATGATAATAATGATAATAATGATAATAATGATAATAATGATAATAATGATAATAATGATAATAATGATAATAATGATAATAATGATAATAATGATAATAATGATAATAATGATAATAATGATAATAATGATAATAATGATAATAATGATAATAATGATAATAATGATAATAATGATAATAATGATAATAATGATAATAATGATAATAATGATAATAATGATAATAATGATAATAATGATGATAATGATAATAATGATAATAATGATAATAACGATAATAATGATAATAATGATAATAATGATAATAATGATAATAATGATAATAATGATAATAATGATAATAATGATAATAATGATAATAATGATAATAATGATAATAATGATAATAATGATAATAATGATAATAATGATAATAATGATAATAATGATAATAATGATAATAATGATAATAATGATAATAATGATAATAATGATAATAATGATAATAATGATAATAATGATAATAATGATAATAATGATAATAATGATAATAATGATAATAATGATAATAATGATAATAATGATAATAATGATAATAATGATAATAATGATAATAATGATAATAATGATAATAATGATAATAATGATAATAATGATAATAATGATAATAATGATATAATGATAATAATGATAATAATGATAATAATGATAATAATGATAATAGTGAAAATAATGATAATAATGATAATAATGATAATATTGATAATAATGATAATAATGATAATAATGATAATTATGATAATAATGATAATAATGATAATAATGATAATAATGATAATAATGATAATAATGATAATAATGATAATAATGATGATTATGATGATAATGATAATAATAATAATGATAATAATGATAATAATGATAATAATGATAATAATGATAATAATGATAATAATGATAATAATGATAATAATGATAATAATGATAATAATGATAATAATGATAAAATGCTAATAATGATAATAATTATAATAATGATAATAATGATAATAATGATAATACTGATAATAATGATAATAATGATAATAATGATAATAATGATAATAATGATAATAATGATAATAATGATAATAATGATAATAATGATAATAATGATAATAATGATAATAATGAAAATAATGATAATAATGATAATAATGATAATAATGATAATAATGATAATAATGATAATAATGATAATAATGATGATAATGATAATAATGATAATAATGATAATAATGATAATAATGATAATAATGATAATAATGATAATAATGATAATAATGATAATAATGATAATAATGATAATAATGATAATAATGATAATAATGATAATAATGATAATAATGATAATAATGATAATAATGATAATAATGATAATAATGATAATAATGATAATAATGATAATAATGATAATAATGATAATAATGATAATAATGATAATAATGATAATAATGATAATAATGATAATAATGATAATAATGATAATAATGATAATAATGATAATAATGATAATAATGATAATAATGATAATAATGATAATAATGATAATAATGATAATAATGATAATAATGATAATAATGATAATAATGATAATAATGATAATAATGATAATAATGATAATAATGATAATAATGATAATAATGATAATAATGATAATAATGATAATAATGATAATAATGATAATAATGATAATAATGATAATAATGATAATAATGATAATAATGATAATAATGATAATAATGATAATAATGATAATATTGATAATAATGATAATAATGATAATAATGATAATAATGATAATAATGATAATAATGATAATAATGATAATAATGATAATAATGATAATAATGATAATAATGATAATAATGATAATAATGATAATAATGATAATAATGATAATAATGATAATAATGATAATAATGATAATAATGATAATAATGATAATAATGATAATAATGATAATAATGATAATAATGATAATAATGATAATAATGATAATAATGATAATAATGATAATAATGATAATAATGATAATAATGATAATAATGATAATAATGATAATAATGATAATAATGATAATAATGATAATAATGATAATAATGATAATAATGATAATAATGATAATAATGATAATAATGATAATAATGATAATAATGATAATAATGATAATAATGATAATAATGATAATAATAATAATAATGATAATAATGATGATAATGATAATAATGATAATAATTATAATAATGATAATAACGATAATAATGATAATAATGATAATAATGATAATAATGATAATAATGATAATAATGATAATAATGATAATAATGATAATAATGATAATAATGATAATAATGATAATAATGATAATAATGATAATAATGATAATAATGATAATAATGATAATAATGATAATAATGATAATAATGATAATAATGATAATAATGATAATAATGATAATAATGATAATAATGATAATAATGATAATAATGATAATAATGATAATAATGATAATAATGATAATAATGATAATAATGATAATAATGATAATAATGATAATAATGATAATAATGATAATAGTGAAAATAATGATAATAATGATAATAATGATAATAATGATAATAATGATAATAATGATAATAGTGAAAATAATGATAATAATGATAATAATGATAATAATGATAATAATGATAATATTGATAATAATGATAATAATGATAAAAATGATAATAATGATAATAATGATAATAATGATAATAATGATAATAATGATAATAATGATAATAATGATAATAATGATAATAATGATAATAATGATAATAATGATAATAATGATAATAATGATAATAATGATAATAATGATAATAATGATAATAATGATAATAATGTTAATAATGATAATAATGATAATAATGATAACAATGATAATAATGATAATAATGATAATAATGATAATAATGATAATAATGATAATAATGATAATAATGATAATAATGATAATAATGATAATAATGATAATAATGATAAAAATGATAATAATGATAATAATGATAATGATGATAATAATGATAATAATGATAATAATGATAATAATGGTAATAATGGTAATAAGGATGATAATGATAATAATGGTAATAATGGAAATAATGGAATTAATGGAAATAATGATAACAATGATAATAATGATTATAATGATAATAATGATAATAATGATAATAATGATAATAATGATAATAATGATAATAATGATAATAATGATAATAATGATAATATTGATAATAATGATAAAATTTGATAATAATGATAATTATGATAATAATGATAATAATGATAATATTGATAATAATGATAATAATGATAATAATGATAATAATGATAATAATGATAATAATGATAATAATGATAATAATGATAATAATGATAAAAATGATAATAATGATAATAATGATAATAATGATAATAATGATAATAATGATAATAATGATAATAATGATAATAATGATAATAATGATAATAATGATAATAATGATAAAAATGATAATAATGATAATAATGATAATAATGATAATAATGATAAAAATGATAATAATGATAATAATGATAATAATGATAATAATGATAATAATGATAATAATGATAATAATGATAATAATGATAATAATGATAATAATGATAAAAATGATAATAATGATAATAATGATAATAATGATCATAATGATAATAATGATAATAATGATAATAATGATAGTAATGATAATAATGATAATAATGATAATAATGATAATAATGATAATAATGATAATAATGATAATAATGATAATAATGATAATAATGATAATAATGATAATAATGGTAATAATGATAATAATGATAATAATGATAAAAATGATAATAATGATAATAATGATAATAATGATAATAATGATAATAATGATAATAATGATAATTATGATAATAATGATAATAATGATAATAATGATAATAATGATAATAATGATAATAATGATAATAATGATAATAATGATAATAATGATAAAAATGATAATAATGATAATAATGATAATAATGATAATAATGATAATAATGATAATAATGATAATAATGATAATAATGATAATAATGATAATAATGATAATAATGATAATAATGATAATAATGATAATAATGATAATAATGATAATAATGATAATAATGATAATAATGATAATAATGATAATAATGATAATAATGATAATAATGATAATAATGATAATAATGATAATAATGATAATAATGATAATAATGATAATAATGATAATAATGATAATAATGATAATAATGATAATAATGATAATAATGATAATAATGATAATAATGATAATAATGATAATAATGATAATAATGATAATAATGATAATAATGATAAAAATGATAATAATGATAATAATGATAATAAAGATAATAATGATAATAATGATAATAATGATAATAATGATAATAATGATAATAATGATAATAATGATAATAATGATAATAATGATAATAATTATGATTATGATGATAATGATAATAATGATAATAATGATAATAATGATAATAATGATAAAATGCTAATAATGATAATAATTATAATAATGATAATAATGATAATAATGATAATAATGATAATACTGATAATAATGATAATAATGATAATAATGATAATAATGATAATAATGATAATAATGATAATAATGATAATAATGATAATAATGATAATAATGATAATAATGATAATAATGATAATAATGATAATAATGATAATAATGATAATAATGATAATAATGATAATAATGATAATAATGATAATAATGATAATAATGATAAAATGCTAATAATGATAATAATTATAATAATGATAATAATGATAATAATGATAATAATGATAATACTGATAATTATGATAATAATGATAATAATGATAATAATGATAATAATGATAATAATGATAATAATGATAATAATGATAATAATGATAATAATGATAATAATGATAATAATGATAATAATGATAATGATGATAATAATGATAATAATGATAATAATGATAATAATGATAATAATGATAATAATGGTAATAATGGTAATAATGATAATAATGATAATAATGGATAATGATAATAATGATAATAATGCATAATGATAATAATGATAATAATGATAATAATGATAATAATGATAATAATGATAATAATGATAATAATGATAATAATGATAATGATAATAATGATAATGATATTGATAATAATGATAATAATGATAATGATAATAATGATAATCATGATAATAATGATAATAATGATAATAATAATAATAATGATAATAATGATAATAATGATAATAATGATAATAATGATAATAATGATAATAATGATAATAATGATAATAATGATAATAATGATAATATTGATAATAATGATAATAATGATAATAATGATAATAATGATAATAATGATAATAATGATAATAATGATAATAATGATAAAAATGATAAATATTATAATAATGATAATAATGATGATGATGATAATAATGATAGTAATGATAATAATGATAATAATGATATAAATGATAATAATGATAATTATGATAATAATGATAACAATGATAATAATGATAATAATGATAATAATGATAATAATGATAATAATGATAATAATGATAATAATGATAATAATGATAATAATGATAATAATAATAATAATGATATTAATGATAATAATGATAATAATGATAATAATGATAATATTGATAATAATGATAATAATGATAATAATGATAATAATGATAATAATGATAATAATGATTATAATGATAATAAGGACGATAATGATAATAATGGTAATAATGGAAATAATGGAATTAATGGAAATAATGATAACAATGATAATAATGATTATAATGATAATAATGATAATATTGTAATAAAGATAATAATGAAAATAATGTGTAATAATGGTAATAATGGGAAGAATGGTCATAATGATAATATTGATAATAATGATAATAATGATAATATTGATAATAATTATAATATTGACAATAATGATAATAATGGTAATAATGATAATAACGATAATAATGATAATAATGATAATAATGATAATAACGATAATGATAATAATGATAATAATGATAATAATGATAATAATGATAATAATAATAATAATGATAATAATGATAATAATGATAATAATGATAATAATGATAATGATAATAATGATAATAATGATAATAATGAAAATAATGATAATAATGATAATAATGATAATAATGATAATAATGATAAAAATGATAATAATAATAATAACGATAATAATGATAATAATGATAATAATGATAATAATGATAATAATGATGATAATGATAATAATGATAATAATGATAATAATGATAATAATGATAATAATGATAATAATGATAATAATGATAATAATGATAATAATGATAATAATGATAATAATGATAATAATGATAATAATGATAATAATGATAGTAATGATAATAATGATAATAATGATAATAATGATAATAATGATAATAATGATAATAATGGTAATAATAATAATAATAATGATAATAATGATAATAATGATAATAATGATAATAATGATAATAATGATAATAATGATAATAATGATAATAATGATAATAATGATAATAATGATAATAATGATAATAATGATAATAATGATAATAATGATAATAATGATAATAATGATAAAAATTATAATAATGATAATAATGATAATAATGATAATAATGATAATAATGATAATAATGATAATAATGATAATAATGATAATAATGATAATAATGATAATAATGATAATAATGATAATAATGATAATAATGAAAATAATGATAATAATGATAATGATAATAATGATAATAATGATAATGATAATAATGATGATAATGATAATAATGATAATAATGATAATAATGATAATAATGATAATAATGGTAATAATGATAATAATGATAATAATGGATAATGATAATGATGATAATAATGGTAATAATGATAATACTGATAATAATGATAATAATGATAATAATGAAAATAATGATAATAATGATAATAATGATAATATTGATAATAATGATAATAATGATAATAATGATAATAATGATAATAATGATAATAATGATAATAATGATAATAATGATAATAATGATAATAATGATAATAATGATAGTAATGATAGTAATGATAATAATGATAATAATGATAATAATGATAATAATGATAATAATGATAATAATGATAATAATGATAATAATGATAATAATGATAATAATGATAATAATGATAATAATGATAATAATGATAATAATGATAATAATGATAATAATGATAATAATGATAATAATGATAATAATGATAATAATGATAATAATGATAATAATGATAATAATGATAAAAATGATAATAATGATAATAATGATAATAATGATAATAATGACAATAATGATAATAAAGATAATAATGATAATAATGATAATAATGATAAAAATGATAATAAGGATAACAATGATACTAATGATAATAATGATAATGATGATAATAATGATAATAATGATAATAATGATAATAATGATAATAATGATAATAATGATAATAATGATAATAATGATAATAATGATAATAATGATAATAATGATAATAATGATAATAATGATAATAATGATAATAATGATAATAATGATAATAATGATGATTATGATGATAATGATAATAATGATAATAATGATAATAATGATAATAATGATAATAATGATAATAATGATAATAATGATAATAATGATAATAATGATAATAATGATAATAATGATAATAATGATAATAATGATAATAATGATAATAATGATAATAATGATAATAATGATAATAATGATAATAATGATAATAATGATAATAATGATAATAATGATAATAATGATAATAATGATAATAATGATAATAATGATAATAATGATAATAATGATAATAATGATAATAATGATAATAATGATAATAATGATAATAATGATAATAATGATAATAATGATAATAATGATAATAATGATAATAATGATAATAATGATAATAATGATAATAATGATAATAATGATAATAATGATAATAATGATAATAATGATAATAATGATAATAATGATAATAATGATAATAATGATAATAATGATAATAATGATAATAATGATAATAATGATAATAATGATAATAATGATAATAATGATAATAATGATAATAATGATAATAATGATAATAATGATAATATTGATAATAATGATAATAATGATAATAATGATAATAATGATAATAATGATAATAATGATAATAATGATAATAATGATAATAATGATAATAATGATAATAATGATAATAATGATAATAATGATAATAATGATAATAATGATAATAATGATAATAATGATAATAATGATAATAATGATAATAATGATAATAATGATAATAATGATAATAATGATAATAATGATAATAATGATAATAATGATAATAATGATAATAATGATAATAATGATAATAATGATAATAATGATAATAATGATTTTATTTATTTTATTCGTTAAGCTTAATACAAGCTGATTAACTTAGAACTAATCTTATTCTAACAGGGTCTTAACTTATTCTAACAGGGTTTATTTATTTATTTATTTTTTTTTCTCTCCTTTCCTTGTTTTAGTGTTCGAAAGATATCCAATTCGTGGTGGGCGTAATCCGCCCACCAGAAAAACGTAATTATAAGAACACGTCAAAAAGGAAATACGGGGAGAAAAGTAATAAAGGGAACTTACAATAATTAACAGGGAATATGTATCATATCTTAATTGTAAGAAAAAAATTATAGAGGTGGGAAAAATGGCGTTGGAGTTAAGAAGAAGTGGCGGTGGAGTTTAGAAGGGCATTTCGGAGTCGAGATCTGCTTAGATGAAAATCAAATTCGCTGATCAAATTGTTAGTTACACGAAGCATCCTGGTTACAGGTTCACTGCAACCATAGTCGGTACGATGGAAGTTGAGGTGGAAGAGAGGAATAGACCTAAGGTTACGTGGGTTGGTATTAAAGGATATTAATTGGAGTAGTGCAGGGCAGTTAATGGTACCGCATACAAGTTGATGAATGAAGAGTACATCTGCAACTTCTCTTCGTTTTGCAAGAGATTGCATGTTAATCAACTTCAGGCGGTCTGCATAAGGAGGTAAGTTGAAACTGTCAGAACCGGGAAGACCGCGTAGTGCGAACCTAATGAATCTTCGTTGAACGGCTTCGATTCGCACAGAATGGATGTTGTAGATAGGAGACCAAACCTGGCTGGCATATTCGAGGATGGGTCTAACAAAGGTAAGGTAGAGAGATTTCGTAACGTAAGGGTTGGAGAATTCTCTGGACCAGTGTTTCACAAAACCCAGTGCAGAATTGGCTCTACTAATGATATTATCAATATGAGACCTAAAATTAAGTTCCTTGTCACATATTACACCTAAGTCCCTTAAAAAGCTTACAGGAGGAACTGGCTTGCCGAGTAAGTAATATGTTCTTGGGGGAAGCTGGAGACGCTTGCGTGAATATGTAATAGCTTGACATTTACTAACGTTGAGCTCTAGAAGATTTTTTTGACACCAAGTGGAAAAACTAACTAGATCTTCTTGAAGATAGTGAGAATCGTCGTTAGTTAGTATGCGCCGATAGATTTTCATATCATCAGCATACACAGAGAGATTGGATTCTTTGATGATGCCATCTACATCAGAGATTGTTAAGACAAACAACAAAGGACCAAGGTGACTACCTTGTGGGACACCAGAGGTAGCTGAAAAAGAATCTGAATTGGAAAATCTAAAGATGACATTATAACGGCGTTCTTCGAGATATGATTTGATCCAAGATATAAAGAGTGATGGAAAACCAAAGGCTTTAAGCTTAAGAAGAATGATATTGTGTGAGATTTTGTCGAACGCTTTACTAAAGTCGGTAGACACTACATCAACTTCGTACCCGTTTTCCAACGAGCATAGAGCGTTTGAAACAAATTCTGCAAGGTTAGTGGTAGTCGATCTTCCCTTGAGGAAGCCGTGTTGGCTGGGAGGAAAAATAGATTTGCAATGGAAAAAGAGAATGTCATAAATAATGCTTTCAAATATTTTTGGAGTACATGAAAGTTTTGCAATAGGTCTGTAATTGGAAATATCGTTTCTTGGTCCTTTCTTATGCAGAGGTATTATGTATGAGCTCTTCCACAACTTAGGAAAAACGGAATTAGAAATAGAAAGTTGAAAAAGAGCCAATAGGGGATGAGCCAACACGCCCGCGAATTTTTTTATAACAATAGCAGGTAAGCCATCGGGTCCTGGAGAATAATCGTCCTTCAGATTATTTATCTTTTCTAACACATCAGCTAGTGTAATATCAACAGAAGTTAGCGACGTTTGAGGACAGTCCCTTAACAAAGAAAAATACTCGTAGTCTAGTTCGTCGTTATGATTAGTGTATGACTGACTGAAAAAATTTGCAAATAGGTTTGCAATTATTTCCGGGTTGTCTGAGGAAATGTCCGAAAAAGTAAGGGTAGATGGGTAGTTGTCAGATTTTCTTTTAATATTTATGAACTTGTAGAAGCTTTTAGGATCCGACAGCAATTTAGTTTGAATATGAGCAAGATAAGACTCGTATAGCGTTTCACAGAGTGCGGAAAAAAGGTTAAAGGCGTGAAGATAATTTGTGAGATCAAGAGAAGAACGAGAAATTAAATATGCGCGCCATAGTTTGTTCCTTTTGTTGCGGAGTACACGTAGTTCCTTATTGTACCAGGGAGGACATGACGAAAAGTTTTTCTGCCTGGTGAAGGGGACAGAATGCGTGAAGCAGTCGAAAATTATGTCATAGAAGTGAGCAACTGCAGTATCAACGCTTTCATGAGCATTATCGAAGAGATGTTGGAAATCGATTCTACTGAATAAAATTTCTAGTTTTACAAAATCAGTTTTCCGAAAGTTAAAGCTGTACGAGTGCTCGAAATGTGTATTTTTTATATCAATGTAATATGATAAGGTAAGGGATAATGGTGGATGGTACTGATCGAGTGTTGAAAGAAGATGGTTACTTGCGGAGACTACGCAGTTATCTAAATCCGAAGAAAAAATAATAATGATAATAATGATAATAATGATAATAATGTCAATAATGATGATAATGATAATAATGATAATAATGATAATAATGATAATAATGATAATAATGATAATAATGATAATAATGATAATAACGATAATAATGATAATAATGATAATAATGATAATAATGATAATAATGATAATAATGATAATAATGATAATAATGATAATAATGATAATAATGATAATAATGATAATAATGATAATAATGATAATAATGATAATAATGATAATAATGATAATAATGATAATAATGATAATAATGATAATAATGATAATAATGATAATAATGATAATAATGATAATAATGATAATAATGATAATAATGATAATAATGATAATAATGATAATAATGATAATAATGATAATAATGATAATAATGATAATAATGATAATAATGATAATAATGATAATAATGATAATAATGATAATAATGATAATAATGATAATAATGATAATAATGATAATAATGATAATAATGATATAAAGATAATAATGATAATAATGATAATAATGATAATAATGATAATAATGATAATAATGATAATAATGATGATAATGATAATAATGATAATAATGATAATAATGATAATAATTATAATAATGATAATAACGATAATAATGATAATAATGATAATAATGATAATAATGATAATAATGATAATAATGATAATAATGATAATAATGATAATAATGATAATAATGATAATAATGATAATAATGATAATAATGATAATAATGATAATAATGATAATAATGATAATAATGATAATAATGATAATAATGATAATAATGATAATAATGATAATAATGATAATAATGATAATAATGATAATAATGATAATAATGATAATAATGATAATAATGATAATAATGATAATAATGATAATAATGATAATAATGATAATAATGATAATAATGATAATAATGATAATAATGATAATAATGATAATAATGATAATAATGATAATAATGATAATAATGATAATAATGATAATAATGATAATAATGATAATAATGATAATAATGATAATACTGATAATAATGATAATAATGATAATAATGATAATAATGTTAATAATAATAATTATGATAATAATGATAATAATGATAATAATGGTATTAATGATAATAATGATAATAATGATAATAATTATAATAATGATAATAATGATAATAATGATAATAATAATGATAGTAATGATAATAATGATAATAATGATAATAATGATAATAATGATAATAATGATAATAATGATAATAATGATAATAATGATAATAATGATAATAATGATAATAATGATAATAATGATAATAATGATAATAATGATAATAATGATAATAATGATAATAATGATAATAATGGATAATAATGGATAATGATAATAATGATAATAATGAAAATAATGATAATAATGATAATAATGATAATAAGAATAACAATGATACTAATGATAATAATGATAATGATGATAATAATTATAGTAATGATAATAATGTTAATAATGATAATAATGATAATAATGATAATAATGATAAAAATGATAAATATTATAATAATGATAATAATGATGATGATGATAATAATGATAGTAATGATAATAATGATAATAATGATAATAATGATATAAATGATAATAATGATTATAATGATAATAATGACAATATTTTAATAAAGATAACAATGATAATAATGTGTAATAATGGTAATAATGGTAAGAATGGTCATAATGATAATATTGATAATAATGATAATAATGATAATAATGATAATAATGATAATAATGATAATAATGATAATAATGATAATAATGATAATAATGATAATAATGATAATAATGATAATAATGATAATAATGATAATAATGATAATAATGATAATAATGATAATAATGATAATAATGATAATAATGATAATAATGATAATAATGATAATAATGATAATAATGATAATAATGATAATAATGATAATAATGATAATAATGATAATAATGAAAATAATGATAATAATGATAATAATGATAATAATGGTAATAATAATAATAATAATGATAATAATGATAATAATGATAATAATGATAATAATGATAATACTGATAATAATGATAATAATGATAATAATGATAATAATGATAATAATGATAATAATGATAATAATGATAATAATGATAATAATGATAATAATGATAAAAATGATAATAATGATAATAATGATAATAATGATAATAATGATAATAATGATAATAATGATAATAATGATAATAATGATAATAATGATAATAATGATAATAATGATAATAATGATAATAATGATAATAATGATAATAATGATAAAAATTATAATAATGATAATAATGATAATAATGATAATAATGATAATAATGATAATAATGATAATAATGATAATAATGATAATAATGATAATAATGATAATAATGATAATAATGATGATAATGATAATAATGATAATAATGATAATAATGATTATAATGATAATAATGATAATAATGATAATAATGATAATAGTGATAATAATGATAATAATGATAATAATGATAATCATGATAATAATGATAATAATGATAATACTGATAATAATGATAATAATGATAATAATGATAATAATGATAATAATGATAATAATGATAATAATGTTAATAATGATAATAATGATAATAATGATAATAATGATAATAATGATAATAATGATAATAATGATAATAATGATAATAGTGGTAATAATGATAATTATGATAATAATGATAATATTGATAATAGTGATAATAATGATAATAATGATAAAAACGATAATAATGACAATAATGATAATAATGATGATATTGATAATAATGATAATACTGATAATAATGATAATAATGATAATAATGATAATAATGAAAATAATGATAATAATGATAAAAATGATAAAAATAATAATAATGATATTAATGATAATAATGATAATAATGATAATAATGATAATAATGATAATAATGATAATAATGATAATAATGATAGTAACGATAATAATGGCAATAATGATAATAATGATGATATTGATAATAATGATAATACTGATAATAATGATAATAATGATAATAATGAAAATAATGATAGTAATGATAATAATGAGAATAATTATAATAATGATAATTATGATAATAATGATAATAATGATAATAATGATAATAATGATAATAATGATAAAAATGATAAATATTATAATAATGATAATAATGATGATGATGATAATAATGATAGTAATGATAATAATGATAATAATGATATAAATGATAATAATGATAATTATGATAGTAATGATAACAATGATAATAATGATAATAATGATAATAATGATAATAATGATAATAATGATAATAATGATAATAATGATAATAATGATAATAATGATAATAATGATAATAATGATAATAATGATAATAATAATAATAATGATATTAATGATAATAACGGTAATAATGATAGTAATGATAATAATGATAATAATAATAATAATAATAATATTGATAATAATGATATAAATGATAATAATGATAATAATGATAATAATGATTATAATGATAATAATGATGATAATGATAATAATGGTAATAATGGAAATACTGGAATTAAAGGAAATAATGATAACAATGATAATAATGATTATAATGATAATAATGATAATATATTAATAAAGATAATAATGATAATAATGATAATAATGATAATAATGATAATAATAATAATAATGATAATAATGATAATAATGATAATAATGATAATAATGATAATAATGATAATAATGATAATAATGATAATAATGATAATAATGATAATAATGATAATAATGATAATAATGATAATAATGATAATAATGATAATAATGATAATAATGATAATAATGATAATAATGATAACAATGATAATAATGATAATAATGATAATAATGATAATAATGATAATAATGATAATAATGATAATAATGATAGTAATGATAATAATGATAATAATGATAATAATGATAATAATGATAATAATGATAATAATGATAATAATGATAATAATGATAATAATGATAATAATGATAATAATGATAATAATGATAATAATGATAATAATGATAATAATGATAATAATGATAATAATGATAATAATGATAATAATGATAATAATGATAATAATGATAATAATGATAATAATGATAATAATGATAATAATGATAATAATGATAATAATGATAATAATGATAATAATGATAATAATGATAATAATGATAATAATGATAATAATGATAATAATGATAATAATGATAATAATGATAATAATGATAATAATGATAATAATGATAATAATGATAATAATGATAATAATGATAATAATGATAATAATGATAATAATGATAATAATGATAATAATGATAATAATGATAATAATGATAATAATGATAATAATGATAATAATGATAATAATGA
>OY986436.1:128331298-128348424 GCA_963920525.1 Dichetophora obliterata
AATGATAATAATGATGATGATGATAATAATGATAGTAATGATAATAATGATAATAATGATATAAATGATAATAATGATAATTATGATAGTAATGATAACAATGATAATAATGATAATAATGATAATAATGATAATAATGATAATAATGATAATAATGATAATAATGATAATAATGATAATAATGATAATAATGATAATAATGATAATAATGATAATAATGATAATAATGATAATAATGATAATAATGATAATAATAATAATAATGATATTAATGATAATAACGGTAATAATGATAGTAATGATAATAATGATAATAATAATAATAATAATAATATTGATAATAATGATATAAATGATAATAATGATAATAATGATAATAATGATTATAATGATAATAATGTTGATAATGATAATAATGGTAATAATGGAAATACTGGAATTAAAGGAAATAATGATAACAATGATAATAATGATTATAATGATAATAATGATAATATATTAATAAAGATAATAATGATAATAATGATAATAATGATAATAATGATAATAATGATAATAATAATAATAATAATAATAATGATAATAATGATAATAATGATAATAATGATAATAATGATAATAATGATAATAATGATAATAATGATAATAATGATAATAATGATAATAATGAGAATAATGATAATAATGATAATAATGATAATAATGATAATAATGATAATAATGATAATAATGATAATAATGATAATAATGATAATAATGATAATAATGATAATAATGATAATAATGATAATAATGATAATAATGATAATAATGATAATAATGATAATAATGATAATAATGATAATAATGATAATAATGATAATAATGATAATAATGATAATAATGATAATAATGATAATAATGATTATAATGATAATAATGATAATAATGATAATAATGATAATAATGATAATAATGATAATAATGATAATAATGATAATAATGATAATAATGATAATAATGATAATAATGATAATAATGATAATAATGATAATAATGATAATAATGATAATAATGATAATAATGATAATAATGATAATAATGATAATAATGATAATAATGATAATAATGATAATAATGATAATAATGATAATAATGATAATAATGATAATAATGATAATAATGATAATAATGATAATAATGATAATAATGATAATAATGATAATAATGATAATAATGATAATAATGATAATAATGATAATAATGATAATAATGATAATAATGATAATAATGATAATAATGATAATAATGATAATAATGATAATAATGATAATAATGATAATAATGATAATAATGATAATAATGATAATAATGATAATAATGATAATAATGATAATAATGATAATAATGATAATAATGATAATAATGATAATAATGATAATAATGATAATAATGATAATAATGATAATAATGATAATAATGATAATAATGATAATAATGATAATAATGATAATAATGATAATAATGATAATAATGATAATAATGATAATAATGATAATAATGATAATAATGATAATAATGATAATAATGATAATAATGATAATAATGATAATAATGATAATAATGATAATAATGATAATAATGATAATAATGATAATAATGATAATAATGATAATAATGATAATAATGATAATAATGATAATATTGATAATAATGATAATAATGATAATAATGATAATAATGATAATAATGATAATAATGATAATAATGATAATAATGATAATAATGATAATAATGATAATAATGATAATAATGATAATAATGATAATAATGATAATAATGATAATAATGATAATAATGATAATAATGATAATAATGATAATAATGATAATAATGATAATAATGATAATAATGATAATAATGATAATAATGATAATAATGATAATAATGATAATAATGATAATAATGATAATAATGATAATAATGATAATAATGATAATAATGATAATAATGATAATAATGATAATAATGATAATAATGATAATAATAATAATAATGATAATAATGATAATAATGATAATAATGATAATAATGATAATAATGATAATAATGATAATAATGATAATAATGATAATTATGATAATAATGATAATAATGATAATAATGATAATAATGATAATAATGATAATAATGATAATAATGATAATAATGATAATAATGATAATAATGATAATAATGATAATAATGATAATAATGATAATAATGATAATAATGATAATAATGATAATAATGATAATAATGATAATAATGATAATAATGATAATAATGATAATAATGATAATAATGATAATAATGATAATAATGATAATAATGATAATAATGATAATAATGATAATAATGATAATAATGATAATAATGATAAAAATGATAATAATGATAATAATGATAATAATGATAATAATGATAATAATGATAATAATGATAATGATAATAATGATAATAATGACAATAATGATAATAATGATAATAATGATTATAATGATAATAATGATAATAATGGTAATAATGATAATAATGATAATAATGATAATAATGGTAATAATGATAATAATGATAATAATGATAATAATGATAATAATGATAATAATGATAATAATGATAATAATGATAATAATGATAATAATGATAATAATGATAATAATGATAATAATGATAATAATGTTAATAATGATAATAATGATAATAATGATAATAATGATAATAATGATAATAATGATAATAATGATAATAATGATTATAATGATAATAATGATAATAATGATAATAATGATAATAATGATAATAATGATAATAATGATAATAATGATAATAATGATAATAATGATAATAATGATAATAATGATAATAATGATAATAATGAAAATAATGATAATAATGATAATAATGATAATAATGATAATAATGATAATAATGATAATAATGATAATAATGATAATAATGATAATAATGATAATAATGATAATAATGATAATAATGATAATAATGATAATAATGAAAAAAATGATAATAATGATAATAATGATAATAATGATAATAATGATAATAATGATAATAATGATAATAATGATAATAATGATAATAATGATAATAATGATAATAATGATAATAATGATAATAATGATAATAATGATAATAATGATAATAATGATAATAATGATAATAATGATAATAATGATAATAATGATAATAATGATAATAATGATAATAATGATAATAATGATAATAATGATAATAATGATAATAATGATAATAATGATAATAATGATAATAATGAAAATAATGATAATAATGATAATAATGATAATAATGATAATAATGATAATAATGATAATAATGATAATAATGATAATAATGATAATAATGATAATAATGAAAATAATGATAATAATGATAATAATGATAATAATGATAATAATGATAATAATGATAATAATGATAATAATGATAATAATGATAATAATGATAATAATGATAATAAAGATAATAATGATAATAATGATAATAATGATAAAAATGATAATAATGATAATAATGATAATAATGATAATAATGATAATAATTATAATAATGATAATAATGATAATAATGATAATAATGATAATAATGATTATTATGATAATAATGATAATAATGATAATAATGATAATAATGATAATAATGATTATCATGATAATAATGATAATAATGATAATAAAGATAATAATGATAATAATGATAATAATGATAATAATGATAATAATGATAATAATGATAAAAATGATAATAAGGATAACAATGATACTAATGATAATAATGATAATGATGATAATAATTAAAGTAATGATAATAATAATAATAATGATAATAATGATAAAAATGATAATAATGATAATAATGATAATAATGATGATAATGATGATAATGATAATAATGATAATAATGATAATAATGATAATAATGATAATAATGATAATAATGATAATAATGATAATAATGATAATAATGATAATAATGATAATAATGATAATAATAATAATAATAATAATAATGATAATAATGATAATAATGATAATAATGATAATAATGATAATAATGATAATAATGATAATAATGATAATAATGATAATAATGATAATAATGATAATAATGATAATAATGATAATAATGATAATAATGATAATAATGATAATAATGATAATAATGATAATAATGATAATAATGATAATAATGATAATAATGATAATAATGATAATTATGATAATAATGATAATAATGATAATAATGATAATAATGATAATAATGATAATAATGATAATAATGATAATAATGATAATAATGATAATAATGATAATGATAATAATGATAAAAATGATAATAATGATAATAATGATAATAATGATAATAATGATAATAATAATAATCATGATAATAATGATAATAATGATAATAAAGATAATAATGATAATAATGATAAAAATGATAATAAGGATAACAATGATACTAATGATAATAATGATAATAATGATAATGATGATAATAATTATAGTAATGATAATAATAATAATAATGATAATAATGATAAAAATGATAATAATGATAATAATGATAATAATGATGATAATGATGATAATGATAATAATGATAATAATGATAATAATGATAATAATGATAATAATGATAATAATGATAATAATGATAATAATGATAATAATGATAATAATGATAATAATGATAATAATGATAATAATGATAATAATGATAATAATGATAATGATAATAATGATAATAATGATAATAATGATAATAATGATAATAATGATAATAATGATAATAATGATAATAATGATAATAATGATAATAATGATAATAATGATAATAATGATAATAATGATAATAATGATAAAAATGATAATAATGATAAAAACGATAATAATGATAATAATAATAATAATGATAATAATAATAATAATGATAATAATGATAAAAATGATAAATATTATAATATTGATAATAATGATAATAATGATGATAATGATAAAAATGATAATAATGATAATAATGATAATAACGATAATAATGATAATAATGATAATAATTATAATAATGATAATAATGATAATAATGATAATAATGATAATAATGATAATAATGATAATAATGATAATAATGATAATAATGATAATAATGATAATAATGATAATAATGATAATAATGATAATAATGATAATAATGATAATAATGATAATAATGATAATAATGATAATAATGATAATAATGATAATAATGATAATAATGATAATAGTGATAATAATGATAATAATGATAATAATGATATAATGATAATAATGATAATAATGATAATAATGATAATAATGATAATAATGATAATAATGATAATAATGATAATAATGATAATAATGATAATAATGATAATAATGATAATAATGATAATAATGATAATAATGATAATATTGATAATAATGATAATAATGATAATAATGATAATAATGATAATAATGATAATAATGATAATAATGATAATAATGATAATAATGATAATAATGATAATAATGATAATAATGATAATAATGATAATAATGATAATAATGATAGTAATGATAATAATGATAATAATGATAAAAATGATAATAATGATAATAATGATAATAATGATAATAATGATAATAATGATAATAATGATAATAATGATAATAATGATAATAATGATAATACTGATAATAATGATAATAATGATAATAATGATAATAATGATAATAATGTTAATAATAATAATTATGATAATAATGATAATAATGATAATAATGATAATAATGATAATAATGATAATAATGGTAATAATGATAATAATGATAATAATGATAATAATGATAATAATGATAATAATGATAATAATGATAATAATGGATAATAATGGATAATGATAATAATGATAAAAATGAAAATAATGATAATAATGATAATAATGATAATAAGGATAACAATGATACTAATGATAATAATGATAATGATGATAATAATTATAGTAATGATAATAATGTTAATAATGATAATAATGATAATAATGATAATAATGATAATAATGATAATAATGATAATAATGATAATAATGATAAAAATGATAAATATTATAATAATGATAATAATGATGATGATGATAATAATGATAGTAATGATAATAATGATAATAATGATATAAATGATAATAATGATTATAATGATAATAATGACAATATTTTAATAAAGATAATAATGATAATAATGTGTAATAATGGTAATAATGGTAAGAATGGTCATAATGATAATATTGAGAATAATGATAATAATGATAATAATGATAATAATGATAATAATGATAATAATGATAATAATGATAATAATGATAATAATGATAATAATGATAATAATGATAATAATGATAATAATGATAATAATGATAATAATGATAATAATGATAATAATGATAATAATGATAATAATGTTAATAATGATAATAATGATAATAATGATAATAATGATAATAATGATAATAATGATAATAATGATAATAATGATAATAATGATAATAATGATAATAATGATAATAATGATAATAATGATAATAATGATAATAATGATAATAATGATAATAATGATAATAATGATAATAATGATAATAATGATAATAATGATAATAATGGCAATAATAATAATAATAATGATAATAATGATAATAATTATAATAATGATAATAATGATAATAATGATAATAATGATAATACTGATAATAATGATAATAATGATAATAATGATAATAATGATAATAATGATAATAATGATAATAATGATAATAATGATAATAATGATAATAATGATAATAATGATCATAATGATAATAATGATAATAATGATAATAATGATAATAATGATAATAATGATAATAATGATAATAATGATAATAATGATAATAATGATAATAATGATAATAATGATAATAATGATAATAATGATAATAATGATAATAATGATAATAATGATAATAATGATAATAATGATAATAATGATAAAAATGATAATAATGATAATAATGATAATAATGATAATATTGATAATAATGATAATAATGATAATAATGATGATAATGATAATAATGATAATAATGATATGATAATAATGATAATAATGATAATAATGATAATAGAGATAATAATGATAATAATGATAATAATGATAATAATGATAATAATGATAATAATGATAATACTGATAATAATGATAATAATGATAATAATGATAATAATGATAATAATGATAATAATGTTAATAATGATAATAATGATAATAATGATAATAATGATAATAATGATAATAATGATAATAATGATAATAATGGTAATAATGATAATTATGATAATAATGATAATATTGATAATAGTGATAATAATGATAATAATGAGAGTAACGATAATAATGACAATAATGATAATAATGATAATATTGATAATAATGATAATACTGGTAATAATGATAATAATGATAATAATGAAAATAATGATAATAATGATAAAAATGATAATAATAATAATAATGATATTAATGATAATAATGATAATAATGATAATAATGATAATAATGATAATAATGATAGTAACGATTATAATGACAATAATGATAATAATGATGATATTGATAATAATGATAATACTGATAATAATGATAATAATGATAATAATGAAAATAATGATAGTAATGATAATAATTATAATAATGATAATAATGATAATAATGATAATAATGATAATAATGATAAAAATGATAAATATTATAATAATGATAATAATGATGATGATGATAATAATGATAGTAATGATAATAATGATAATAATGATAATAATGATATAAATGATAATAATGATAATTATGATAGTAATGATAACAATGATAATAATGATAATAATGATAATAATGATAATAATGATAATAATGATAATAATGATAATAATGATAATAATGATAATAATGATAATAATGATAATAATGATAATAATGATAATAATGATAATAATGATAATAATGATAATAATGATAATAATAATAATAATGATATTAATGATAATAACGGTAATAATGATAGTAATGATAATAATGATAATAATGATAATAATGATAATATTGATAATAATGATATAAATGATAATAATGATAATAATGATAATAATGATTATAATGATAATAATGATGATAATGATAATAATGGTAATGATGGAAATACTGGAATTAAAGGAAATAATGATAACAATGATAATAATGATTATAATGATAATAATGATAATAATGATAATAAAGATAATAATGATAATAATGATAATAATGATAATAATGATAATAATGATAATAATGATAATAATGATAATAATGATAATAATGATAATAATGATAATAATGATAATAATGATAATAATGATAATAATGATAATAATGATAATAATGATAATAATGATAATAATGATAATAATGATAATAATGATAATAATGATAATAATGATAATAATGATAATAATGATAATAATGATAATAATGATAATAATGATAATAATGATAATAATGATAATAATGATAATAATGATAATAATGATAATAATGATAATAATGATAATAATGATAATAATGATAATAATGATAATAATGATAATAATGATAATAATGATAATAATGATAATAATGATAATAATGATAATAATGATAATAATGATAATAATGATAATAATGATAATAATGATAATAATGATAATAATGATAATAATGATAATAATGATAATAATGATAATAATGATAATAATGATAATAATGATAATAATGATAATAATGATAATAATGATAATAATGATAATAATGATAATAATGATAATAATGATAATAATGATAATAATGATAATAATGATAATAATGATAATAATGATAATAATGATAATAATGATAATAATGATAATAATGATAATAATGATAATAATGATAATAATGATAATAATGATAATAATGATAATAATGATAATAATGATAATAATGATAATAATGATAATAATGATAATAATGATAATAATGATAATAATGATAATAATGATAATAATGATAATAATGATAATAATGATAATAATGATAATAATGATAATAATGATAATAATGATAATAATGATAATAATGATAATAATGATAATAATGATAATAATGATAATAATGATAATAATGATAATAATGATAATAATGATAATAATGATAATAATGATAATAATGATAATAATGATAATAATGATAATAATGATAATAATGATAATAATGATAATAATGATAATAATGATAATAATGATAATAATGATAATAATGATAATAATGATAATAATGATAATAATGATAATAATGATAATAATGATAATAATGATAATAATGATAATAATGATAATAATGATAATAATGATAATAATGATAATAATGATAATAATGATAATAATGATAATAATGATAATAATGATAATAATGATAATAATGATAATAATGATTATAATGATAATAATGATAATAATGATAATAATGATAATAATGATAATAATGATAATAATGATAATAATGATAATAATGATAATAATGATAATAATGATAATAATGATAATAATGATAATAATGATAATAATGATAATAATGATAATAATGATAATAATGATAATAATGATAATAATGATAATAATGATAATAATGATAATAATGATAATAATGATAATAATGATAATAATGATAATAATGATAATAATGATAATAATGATAATAATGATAATAATTATAATAATGATAATAATGATAATAATGATAATAATGATAATAATGATAATAATGATAATAATGATAATAATGATAATAATGATAATAATGATAATAATGATAATAATGATAATAATGATAATAATGATAATAATGATAATAATGATAATAATGATAATAATGCTAATAATGATAATAATGATAATAATGATAGTAATGATAAAAATGATAAAAAAGATAATAATGATAATAATGATAATAATGATAATAATGATAATAATGATAATAATGATAATAATGATAATAATGATAATGATAATAATGATAATAATGACAATAATGATAATAATGATAATAATGATAATAATGATAATAATGATAATAATGATAATAATGATAATAATGATAATAATGATAATAATGATAATAATGATAATAATGATAATAATGATAATAATGATAATAATGATAATACTGATAATAATGATAATAATGATAGTAATGATAATAATGATAATAATGATAATAATGATAATAATGATTATAATGATAATAATGATAATAATGATAAAAATGATATTAATGATAATAATCATAACAATGTTAATAATTTTAATGATGATAATAATGATAATAATGATAATAATGATAATAATGATAATAATGATAATAATGATAATAATGATAATAATGATAATAATGATAATAATGATAATAATGATTATAATGATAATAATGATAATAATGATAATAATGATAATAATGATAATAATGATAATAATGATATTAATGATAATAATGATATTAATGATAATAATGAAAATAATGATAATAATGATAATAATGATAATAATGATAAAAATGATAATAATGATAATAATGATAATAATGATAATAATGATAATAATGATAATAATAATAATGATAATAATAATAATAATGATAATAATGATAAAAATGATCAATATTATAATATTGATAATAATGATAATAATCATGATAATGATAATAATGATAATAATGATAATAATGATAATAATGATAATAATGATAATAATGATAATAATGATAATAATGATAATAATGATAATAATGATAATAATGATAATAATGATAATAATGATAATAACGATAATAATGATAATAATGATAGTGTGGCGGAACCCTCTGTTCTTCTACGCTCATGTTTTTCTGTGTTCTTCTAACTTTGGCGACACTCTGTCGACACTCGACCCATCGTCAACTCGACTTACAAACTTGCAGTTTGGCTTATCGTAAAAACGGTAAGCCAAGCAAATTCCTGAGTACAAGTCATAGCTGAATTCTTTGTTTATAGTAACAAGCAGCATTAAGGCGTTTATTAAGTGAACAGATATCCGAGCCGTTTATGTCGGTCACACGTCATCGCTTTGGCGACGTACTGCCCTTCTGGCAGTTCGTCATACAGTCAGAATTTATTGCTTACGCTGAAGTTTGATAATGACGAATATCACCAACATGATAAAGCGACTGTAGCTTTAGCTTGTTGTACAACAACAAGCGTGGGCTATCGTTAGCTTGACGTTCTTGTGTGTGTGTTGGCGTAGCTAACCAGCATACGGGCAAGAGCGCAGTCAATGGTGGCAAGTGGTATGTGTGATTTTTGACCGATTCGTGTGGCTGCGTCGTTAGCGCTGATGACGCGGCACACACTTATAAATATATAGAACGATTTGCAAGTTGTAGAGTAAAAATAGAAACAATGGAAAGTAAAGTCGCGTTGATAATAGTGTTGTCGATGGGTTGCGCCGCTGCCTTATTTTTTGCAGCGCAGCGGGCATTAAATATTCTGTGGTGGCATGGGCTATGGTCCATGCTGCCATAAGTTAGTTACTTTTTGGGAGCCCGCCGGTAGTGACATGTTAATAGTGTACATAGTTAAAGTAATAATAAAAAACTTAAGCAAAAACATTACCTTGTGTTCAATTATTCCATAATTGGTGACCCCGACAGGGAAACGCGTGTGTTAAAACTGTAGTAAATAAAAATATAAATTTAAACTGTAGAAATGGAAAATAAAAGTGAGCACATAAGTACTGGTGGGTATAGTGAAGAAGAGGGCGCAGTTGGTGGTGCGGTCACCACCGCCCCAATCGCGCAAAGTGTCGCGCAAAGTGTCGAGTGCGGGCATATTGCAACAAACGCTGTCGCAGTGAAAACGCCACAATTTTGGCATGACATGCCGGACCTGTGGTTTTTGCAGATCGAGGCGCAGTTCGCCAAACTGCGCATCAAAAGCGACCACGAGCGGTTCTATACGGTCGTCGGTGCCCTCGAAAAGGGCGTTTTAAGGCAGGTGAGCGATGTCATCCGCGATCCGCCGGCTAGTGATCGCTACATTTTTCTCAAGAAGAAGCTGTTGGAAACATTCTGCGTCAGTGAGCAGGAGAAACTCCGGCAGCTGTTGTCGGAGTGCGAGTTGGGCGACCGACGTCCTTCTCAACTGTTGAATGAGTTGCGTGAGCTGGGCGGAGCCAACATGAACGACCAGCTACTCGCAAATTTGTGGCTCGCCCGTCTTCCCGCCTAGGTACAGGGTATTCTGCAGACAGTAACTGTCGATCTGCCGCAACGGGCGGCACTTGCGGACAAGATCATGGAGACGGGTGCGTACCGGAGCAGACAGGTTGCAGTGACGGCGACAGCCGCAACCCCCGTACCAGCCCTAGACAGTATCTTAGAAAAGCGCATCAATAGGCTCGAGGACGCATTCTACAACAGAGACCATCCACGCAGCCAGGGTCAGCGCCGCGATAAATACGCAAATAAAAACATACCCCCAGCCGGAATAGAAGAAGACGACGATGACGAGTGGCATTACGTGAAGACTGGCAGAGGTCGTGGTCAAGCAGCACCGCAGCTTTCTCGGTATGTACCCCCACCGCGTTTTGCGGACACCAGGCGTCAAAATTTTCGCGCGGACCCAAACGCCGAAGCCAGAGCGGGAAAGCCAAGAAAGAAGCCACACCCATGGTGCTGGTATCACCGCGTTCACGGGAAATTCGCGGCCGAGTGTCGCGAACCGTGCACATATCCCAAGAAGTAAATCCCAGTTTTCTCAGTACAGGCGAGAATGGTGGTAATGACATAAGTCGCCTGTACGTAACCGATAACGCAACGAGCAGGCGGTTTCTAGTTGACACTGGAGCCGACGTATCGGTTATTCCACCAAGCGGTTCCGATCATTTCAATGGGCCACATGAATTTAAGTTGTTTGCAGCAAATGGCTCGCATATCGAGACTTATGGCACGAAGAATATCGTGCTAGATTTTGGGTTTCCAAAAAAATTTTCGTGGGATTTCGTTATCGCAGCGGTCAAATCACCATTAATCGGCGCCGATTTTTTGCAAAAGCATGGCCTCCTGGTGGATATGAAGAAAAACAGACTCATAGAGCGCGAGTCGCTGCAGCCTCATACAGGCGAATACGGCAGTAAGGGTAAGTCAACCTATTTTGCTTTTAAAATTAAAGACCCTTATGTCGACTTGTTGGCGCAGTTTGAAGACATAACTGTGATGAGACAAGACTACGTCGCCGCCAAGTCGGGCGTTACGCATCATATCGTAACGAACGGCCCACCCACGCACGCGCGCCCACGACGTTTGGCGCCCGATAAATTAAAAGCAGCAAAGGCAGAATTTAAAACATTAATCGAGCAGGGTATTTGCGAGCCCTCAGATAGTAACTGGGCGAGCCCCCTCCATATGGTCAGGAAGAAAGACGGCTCATGGCGCCCATGCGGAGATTACCGGGCCCTCAACGAAAGGACTGTGCCTGATAGGTATCCTATTCCTTACGTGCAGGACTTTACGCATATATTACATGGAAAAACTATTTTTTCAACAATTGACCTGCAAAAGGCTTACCACCAGATCCCGGTGGAGCCGGGTGATATTCCGAAGACAGCAATAACAACTCCCTTCGGACTTTTCCAATTTAAGTATATGACATTCGGACTGCGTAATGCGGCGCAAACATTTCAAAGACATATCGATAAAGTCTTAGCGTCAGAGTCCGAGCACGCTTTCGTCTATATAGATGATATTTGCGTAGCGTCCGTAAATCCAAAGCAACATGAGGCGCACCTTCGTAGGGTTTTTAAACTGTTACGCCAGCACGGCCTTGCTATCAACGTCACAAAATGTAATTTTGGAAAGAGCGAAATAAATTTTCTGGGTCACACGGTCAACAAAGATGGGATCAAGCCGTCGCAAGACAAGGTACAAGCTATTCAAGAGTACGCAAAACCGGCAACCGCGTGTGACCTTAAACGTTTCCTAGGAATGGTCAATTATTACCGTCGTTTTATTCCTTCGGCAGCGTCCACACAGGCAACAATGCAGGGATTGATCGTCGGCAACAAGAAGAATGACAAAACTCCACTGGTTTGGACACCGCAGACGGTTTCGGCGTTTCAGAGATGCAAAGATGAGCTAACAAACGCTACACTATTGTTCCATCCTGCCCCCAACGCCAAGTTATCTCTCAGCGTAGATGCTTCTGATTACGCTGTTGGCGCCGTTTTACAGCAAGAAATAGATGGAATTTTGCAGCCACTAGGTTTTTATTCAAAAAAGCTCACTGACCCCCAAAAAAAATACAGCACCTACGACAGGGAACTATTGGCAATATATCAGTCAGTAAAATATTTCAAACATATGGTAGAAGGACGGACATTCGCCATATTTACTGACCACAAGCCAATAACTTTCGCTTTTAAACAAAATTTAGATGGGGCATCACCGCGCCAGGCTCGTCACTTGGACTATATCGGCCAATTTACGACAGACATTCGTCATTTACCCGGAAAAGAGAACGAGGTAGCAGATGCTCTATCACGTCTGTATCAAGTAAGAACGTCAGTGCCAGACGTAAACTTCGAAGAGCTCGCAAGGGAGCAGAAGCGAGACAGTCAGGTGCAGCAGCTATTCAACGCGATTATTCCTTCTTCCTTAAATATAAAAGAACTCAAATTACCAGATAGCGAGTTAACCATTTACTGCGATACGGCTCACGGAAGAGTGAGGCCACTTGTTCCATCGGAATATAGGAGCCTTATCATGGCGAAAATCCATGGTATTTCACATCCTGGAAAAAGAGCCACTGAGAAGCTGATTCATGAGAGATTTGTTTGGCCAGGTATGAAGAAAGACGTAGCAGAATTCGTTAAGTGCTGCATTCCGTGCCAACGAAGCAAGGTTTACAAACACAACAAAGCTCCACTCGGTTTTTACCAGAAACCCAGTGAGAGATTTGAACACATTAACATTGACCTGGTCGGCCCCTTACCAGTTTCCAGGGACAACCGTTACTGCCTCACAATAATCGATCGTTTCACTCGCTGGCCTGAGGCAATAGCAATTCCAGATATGACAGCCGAGACTGTCGCCAGAAGTCTCATATCAGTTTGGATAGCGAGGTTTGGTGTACCGCTACGAATCACGACTGATTTGGGTAGGCAATTCGAATCCGATGTGTTCCGACAGCTAAACGATCTACTTGGAATCCAACATTTTCGCACCACCTCATACCATCCGCAATCTAATGGAATGATAGAGAGGTGGCACCGAACTTTGAAGGCAGCGATAATGTGCCACGACAATGATGACTGGTGTGGGATTCTACCATTAGTGCTTCTAGGTCTTCGTTCTACAGTCAAAGAAGACATCGCGACGTCCCCAGCAGAACTAGTTTACGGCACGACGCTCAAATTACCTGGTGAGTTCCTATCTCCTTCACCCAAAAAATCAAACGAGACGGAATTTGTCAAGACTTTAAGACGTACGATGTCAAAAATTGTACCTACGCAAGCCAGCCATCACGATACGCCACATGTTTTCATACAAAAAGACCTGCAGACCTGCTCACACGTTTTTGTCCGTATCGACAAAGTGCAGCGCCCACTTCAGTCGCGTTACGATGGTCCTTTTAAAGTTTTAAATAGGGCTGAAAAATACTTTGAAGTGGATATCCTAGGAAAATCACGAAAAAAATCTGTGGACAGGTTAAAAGCGGCATTTCTACCAAAAACAGACGTTAAACAAGCATCCCCTGTCAATCAGCAAACGAAAGACATGGCCGTGACAACGTTTTCCGACCCACCGCGGGACAACGTGGGACCAATCGGCAATACGCCGAGTTATCGCGATGCATTATCGTCAGCTCCTGCTCCTACTCAAGGTCATTGTACGCCACCCGCCAAAACGCCATCTTGCCGAGAGGCCTTGACAACTTTTTCAGGCCCGCCGATGGACACCATGCAACGCAAACATTTGTGTGTACCGTCACGAGAATCTACCAAAAAATTCTCCGCACCACCTTGGAATCACTTGAAGCCTCATTTAAGACGATCCAGCATAGACAGAAGCCAAGATTCCAAAGAAGCTGGTCAGCATTCAGCGCCGGTCCATACGAGGAGCGGTAGAAGAGTCATTCTCCCAAATAGATTTTTTATATCGCGCCTTAAGCGCTAGGGGGGGAGTATTGTGGCGGAACCCTCTGTTCCTCTACGCTCATGTTTTTCTGTGTTCTTCTAACTTTGGCGACACTCTGTCGACACTCGACCCATCGTCAACTCGACTTACAAACTTGCAGTTTGGCTTATCGTAAAAACGGTAAGCCAAGCAAATTCCTGAGTACAAGTCATAGCTGAATTCTTTGTTTATAATAACAAGCAGCATTAAGGCGTTTATTAAGTGAACAGATATCCGAGCCGTTTATGTCGGTCACACGTCATCGCTTTGGCGACGTACTGCCCTTCTGGCAGTTCGTCATACAGTCAGAATTTATTGCTTACGCTGAAGTTTGATAATGACAAATATCACCAACATGATAAAGCGACTGTAGCTTTAGCTTGTTGTACAACAACAAGCGTGGGCTATCGTTAGCTTGACGTTCTTGTGTGTGTGTTGGCGTAGCTAACCAGCATACGGGCAAGAGCGCAGTCAATGGTGGCAAGTGGTATGTGTGATTTTTGACCGATTCGTGTGGCTGCGTCGTTAGCGCTGATGACGCGGCACACACTTATAAATATATAGAACGATTTGCAAGTTGTAGAGTAAAAATAGAAACAATGGAAAGTAAAGTCGCGTTGATAATAGTGTTGTCGATGGGTTGCGCCGCTGCCTTATTTTTTGTAGCGCAGCGGGCATTAAATATTCTGTGGTGGCATGGGCTATGGTCCATGCTGCCATAAGTTAGTTACTTTTTGGGAGCCCGCCGGTAGTGACATGTTAATAGTGTACATAGTTAAAGTAATAAT